>VZTM01031358.1:1203-11456 GCA_013400555.1 Jacana jacana
TTTATTTAAAAATCATTAAACATGAGAGCAATTAATTAAACCTATAATAATTTGAAAATCACAAACTTTGCTATAAGAGACCCTGCTTTAACTATCTTTAACGTTGTTCTGCAGCTCGACATAGACATGCAGGATTTGGATGTCATTTATATGTGGCAGAAGGAGATCTGTTTGATAGAAGAGATTGAAAAGATTTTTCCTTTAATACATGCACAAGGCCCACATTCTCTAGTGCGGCTCCATATAAATCAGGAGTATTATTGCAGCTGCTGAAACTGTATTCTCTAATGAACAGAAAATATTGCCATCTTTGATCCATGAATACAACAGGTAAGGCTGAAGTGAAGTTTACCAACTGGACTTGAACTGATTGTGTAGGAAAGTTAAGGGCTGCTTTTGACCCTCCTTGACTGGAGGCCCTCCTTTATTTTGTGTTTTTATGGAGCCGAGCCCAACTCAGCTTTGCCTGTAGCGGGTCGCCACTGATATAATCACTCCTCTGACTCAGAACAGCAGGGAGGAACTTGACTCAAAGGTGAGTGACAGTGATTTGTGGAAGTGTCAGAAGTGGGGTCATGTAGTGCGTTGCTTCACAGACCCTTTCTTCTATACCATTATTTGCATGTACTGTCGCATTCAGTCTCTGCTTCACGGACATATGTGGCTCCAAGTCAGTTGGTGCATCTTAAAGAAAAGAGAAAGGCCTGCCATCTGCTCTGTACTGCTGCTGCCAACCCCCCATTGGATACTAACAACGAGACAAAGCTTAGCTGCCAGTGGTCTCCATCTTGGAAGCACCAGGGAGGGCACATGAAAATATAAAAACTGACTGACTGCAAATTGGTCCCAGGAACAAAAAGCTGGAACAGCCAGGATTTTGAGATTCTCTGGAAAGTATGGGTAAAATAAATGCATGCAAGATTTGCATGCAGTTGGGATAACTCAGTTTATGTAAGGCAACATGTAGTTAAGTTCAAAGTATATTATTGTTTATATTTAAAGATACAAGTCAAAAGTAGCATTCAGATACTGTTTTTTTATAACATCAGCCTTGTTTTTTTCTTTCATTATCTTCACCAGAGTTTTCCTCTACAAAAAGGCCCACACATTCTCATATCTTAGATATGTGCCCAAAAAATTGATCACTAAGGATGTTCTCTAAAATTGCAATTTAAGTGGGAAAAGGATGTGTTCAACTTCTATTACTTGCTAATACTAAGCAAGTAAGTTTCATACATCAAACAACTTTTTGTGCATGACAGGCGAACTATCAAACAAGGGAAGCATCTCTGAATAGCAAGTCATTCGAGTCTCCTGGATCAGTTCAAGTTGGTAGGGGAGCCAATAACTCCTGTACTGCTGGAAGATTTTTAAACATGAAATGCAGAGGTTTACACAAAGCTCCGGTAGCAGTGACAGTCCTTGCAGTAGATTGACATAGTACATGCCTAAGGTGGCTGATACTGTGTGAAAGGAGGTGCCTCAAAACTCCCAACTGCTTGTCCTTTTCTAAGCAGTCACAGCATAGTGGTATTTTTTCACTGTATGTTTTTCTATGAAAACTGGACTTCCAGCCATAGTGCTGTAGTTGGTTTAACACCTCCTCCAGCTCCCCTGTGATGCAGCACTATACAGGTGTTTTTCCTGGTTATGTTCCTTTGTAGGGAGAGTAGCGTGGAAAAACGGGGTGGGAATATCCCTTAAGAAGCAATTTTCTTCACCATCTTTTTTCAAGGCAGGATCAACTAAACTTAAGCTTATCTTAACAGAATAGTTGGCCAAATTTCCCCAGAGTACAGGGTGAAAAAGTGCCACGGGTTGAAAAGGTGAGGGAATTAAAAGATATATCAATGTAAAGATAATAGTGTAAATCAAGATGTATTCCTGCTTCTTGCCATCATTCAGTGGTAGGTTGCAGTCAGTTTTTCAGAGTGGCAGTATGTAAGAAGCATTATCTTCCAGCTGTAGCCTTCAGGGACACACCTGCTGTGGGGCAAGAGCAGCTAAGCTGCTTAATGCATAGGGTACATTCAGTTATCCTTGAAAAATGATCCAAAGAAAACCTTGAAAGAAAGAACATTTATTTTTTCTCTCTGGAATCTGTTTGTTCTTGTGTAGGCAGGATCAGAATGTATCCACAAATCACTGCTCATTTTATTTGTCCACATGCAGTAAGCTAATGAAGAATACGCTAATCAGACAGAAATGATAAAAACATTAGCAATTATTCTCTGAAAGCTCTGTTTAGTTGCTGATACAAAACTGAAAACTTCTTTTTAGGGGCATTTCATGTTTGTTTTCTGCCTTACACTTTTTTTGGTTTCTTCCTAGGTTTTCTTCTTGCTTTTGGTTTGTTTGTTTGTTTGTTTTCTTGTTTTAACTTCCCTTGAATGGATGAGAGCAAGGATAAGGGAAAGAAAGAAGGAAAGAAAGAAAGAAAGAAAGAACAAAGAAGGTGGAATCCTTTTATGCCTGAGTTTAGGATAAGAAAAGATTTGTTTCTGTAGACAGGCCAATACTTTTTGCATTCTTGCTTTGCTAGGAAAACTTTCTCCCANATTGTGTGCAATGTGTAGAAGTAGAAAAGGAAAACAGGTAAGACTTTATGGCTCCACAGTAGTCACTCCAGAGGGTCACAGAGATATCCTAGTGATTGTTGGCACCTTCAAAGTTATTAATCAGTGAAGGGTTGAATTGATCTGTCATTAAAAATTAAAACAACCTAGGAAATTAAAACTGAATGACCAAACTAAAAAATTTCAAAAGCAGTCCTTGAGAACAAGATTGAAATTCTGAACCTACTGCCTTGAGTGGATTCTTTAAAGTGACTTGAGAAATTGAGACAACTGCTTTCCATTCAGTAGAGGACCAAAATTGCTGGGCAGCTTTTGAAATCTAGCCTTAGTTTACTTTTCAGTCAGTGAACTGCTTTACCTTGATGCAGTAAAGGGACTGCAGACCATGCAAATAGACTGTACAATACTTTTCCATCCCTGAGAGAAATGTACTAAGCCTGATCAGTAGCAGGTTGAATCTGAAGATTACCAGGAATACTTTTCACTGCCTACTTATATGGTAGGCTACAATGATTCACTAACCCACACATCACCAAAGAGCTGTCCTGGAAAACTCAGTCAAAAAACTTGCCTGTGATCATAACTTCTTCTATAGAGATACGAAAGTTAGCACTGATGAGCAGCTTAGGGTGCCTGGACAGACATCATAGGATACAGCTATTGTAATAAAATTCTTTCCTGAATGTGCAGTAAGGAAGTGGACAAGGTTTGAGAGCTGTCAAGGGAAACAACACAAATAGGAATCTCATTGCTCTGTAATTCTGATAGGGCTACTCCTGAAGACATTGCTTTCCCATGGAAAAGGAAAGGCCTTATCATGTGGATCCTGACTTGTGAAAAAAAAAATACAGGAGTATTTTGTTCCTCTTAAGATATCTGAGTTAGTAAAGCTAGCCGTTTCCCATACAATTATGTGTGATACTGAGTCCTAAGAAGTGGAAGAGACAGCTATTAAGAGAAATATGAAGCCCCAGAATTCTTAGTTTTTATGGAAAGTCTGGCTAGCATGACCAGAAGCAAGTGCAGCAGGACAGAATTAGTGTGTAAAGACTAGGAGAGCAGAGAAATGGAGGTCTTGTCCCTCTCCAAAAGTAGAGTGCCTCCAAAGCACTGCATCATTCTTGCTTCAGGAGCAGGTGTGAATGTGCTGAAGCAGAAGCACCAGAGTGAGAAGGAGGTCCTTTAAGTTGAAAAGAAACAAAAAAAATCCTCTTCCAAATGACAGGATGGATTTGGATACAGATATTGGTGATTTTGGTGCTAAAGAGACAGCATTTCACACCTGGGCATGCCATGTGGGGATAAAGATTAAAACTGGCCAGAAACGATAAGAAAGGATGTAGCTTAGGTACTGGAGCCTCTGTGGAAATGTACAATAGATTGTGGGTCCATTGAATCCCCAGGAAGATTGTTCGTATCCTGACCAGTGGCTGCACAGCCGCTGGCATCAACACTGGAGGGAAGTTAAAGGCAGCATTTGCAGCCAGGGAATCTCCAGCTACCTGAGGAGATCAGCAGAGAGTCATGGGTGTGGTGAATGGAGGGGCACCAGGGAAGGTTAAACTAGACTATGTCCCCCTGCTGCAGACACTGTAGAGATAACTAAGAGCACAAGGAGATACCTGTTCTTCAGATTAGGACAAAATGAGCAGAAGCGGGAACTGGCCCATCTCAGAGCCAAGAAAGAGATTGTGCCTGTGGTGCAAGCTGGCTACACCCTGAATCCAGCCCCGGATGTCTGCAAGTAGCTAAAGAATGTAGAGGTCAAACCTGCTGCCTTGATAAAGGAGCTGAAAGCATTCATAAGGCAAAGCTGTTTCAACAGGGCAAAATTTAACAGCTGGCAGAATTCAAAAGATCCCTGCTTCCTTCTGTAAAAATACAGCTCAAAGCAAACCCCAAAGCGGACAACCTAGTGAGAGGAAAAGAAGTTAGGCTTTACAGAGCAGACTGCAATATCTGTAAACGTGGAAGTTGGCTGTCAATTCTGAGCAGCTGTGGAAAAAATGGGGTTTGAATAAAGATCCTTCATTCTGCAGTGTGAGTTTGACTTGATGGCCAAGGAAACTCAAGATTTGAAGAGACTCCTTTACAGCCTGATTGCAGAAGGTGCTTCTCCAGCTGTATGAAGAGAACAAAACCAAAACCTAGTCTCAGTCTGGAAACTGAGAGAGAGTCTCTCTCTCCGGAAAAGGTAACACCTGGGAAGGGAGGTGTAAAAGGAGTGTTTCTTGTCTTCTGGAAAGCAAGGATGACATAGACACTGAAAAGCTCAGTACTGTGGGGTATCCCTGAACTCAGCAGAGGCTGGGGATGGGAAAAGAGAAGGAAATGGTACTGACAAAAAAAAAAAATAAAAAAATTAGTTTTTTAAAGACACTGTAGTTCCTGGCAGACAAGAGTCCTCTATCCTCCCTTGGTATAGATGTGGAGATGCTTTCAGGAGGACTGAGGTACTTCTCTAACTCCGTGCTGGAGGACTGGTAGGTACAAAGTGAGCAGGAGGAAGCTGCTGTGAGGCTGAAGGGCTTAAAAGCAGACCTTTGCTTGGATGGAGGCTAAGGAGCTCACCAGCCTGTGTATCACAGTGAAGCTAGGTAAATAAGGCCTTCCTTGCTCTAGGTGCAACTCTTTTGTTGAGTCAGTGGTGAGGGACACTGTACTTCCTCCCATGGTCATACTGGTGCTGAAGCAGGCTGTACAGTTATGGAGTAGTACCCTCCTCCCTTTCCTTCTGGTTCACAGGCTGGTTTTGAACATTTGGCGGTGTATTTCCTTCCCTGCTTGATTGTCATTAAGGAAGGAAAAACATCACTTCCTGAAACTGCTCCCCTTGACACTAAGATTTGACCTGAAATCTGTTGTCTACTGTACAACTGTGAGTGAAAGAAGATTTGTTAATCAGGGACTGACTTCATCGACAGTTAAAATTTAGAGGGGGCGCTGCCAGCCTGTGCACTCAAATTCCCAAGTGCACCTCTCCAATGACTGAATGGACCTACTCTCATGCACCCTCCCTATGTAAAAGTCTGAAGCTTTAGTGGGAATAAGCCCACCATAGGTATCCTTGTTCAGGCAATATTTCCCCTGAGTTTCTTGAGAGCTGGCTGAGCAGGGGTTTCCAACAGTGAAATTTTGGCCTCAAGCAAATTTTAGGAATTGGCCATCTTAACTTACAACTTGAGGGCTAAGTTGGTGAAGTTTACACCCTGACTGGCATATTTTATACCAGTGAAGATTTCTCTGTATCTAAACTGAGGTTAGATAAAACCACATTGCATCCTTTTGTTTGGCTTTATTTACAGGTGATCGGATTCTGTGTCTGCTAGACTTCACTTCTGTTTTGTGAGGAATTTTTGCTTCCTTGTTCCATGCACTAAGGGATGTTATTTGCACATCCAGTTTTCATGGGAGATGAAGTGTCAAATTCCTAAAGCATGGGCTTTATTCACATTGAACTTCTACATTCTGCATAGCTATCCATCCAATCACATTGCTTGCACAGACACCCTGGCTTGTGCGGGCCAGTCTGTCCCTGTAAAGCTTGTCTGGCAATGCCCATGTAATGCACACTGAGATGTTTCTGAAGGAGTTCTGGTTGGGACTAATTTTTAAAAGACACACAATTGCATGGAGGAAAGTTGAAGTGTTAACACAAAAAAATACATACATGCTCTATGCAGTTATAAAGTATACCTCTGGAGAATCTAAGAAAGGAAGAAACTTAATATAAAAATAAAATTGCTACCTTACGTGAGCCTCCAGTATTTTATTTGGCAATTCTACATATTTTCTTTGCTCTTCAAACTACAGGTTAGACCTATGGTTGGGAAAGCCAGCATATTTCTGGCAAAGTCAAAGAATTTTTACCACCTAAGTATTTAGCTGTATTTTACATCCAACATGTAGTAATTTTGTTAACGGTGAGCCTCACAGCTTCTTGCTGTATATGGATAATGCAGATGTAATTTGGCTTATATTTAAAGTTAAGTGTTTGTGAGAAATTACAAGGCTATGCTTGTGGCAATGGTCTCTCCTCTTAAAATAACAGCAGTCCTTTGGCAACTAACCCTCACAAGAGATGGCTTTTAATTTGCCCTTCTTAAACATGAGATATATTACTTATGAAATGTTATTCATAACTGCTTAACTCGTGGCTTGCTCATATCTGAAATTCAATATATTGATATTTTATTTAAAAGTCTTGGAAGCATCTTATTAATAACTGAAGCAAGAAACCTATGTTTATTTTGAAAGATGGAGAGGATGAGAGCAAGCTTTTTTGCCCCCAGCTGGCACTGGGACAGGCCTGCAATGTTCTTTGTCTGGAGGGCATTCACTGCTTTGCATGCTCACTGCTTCGCATGTGATAAGCACCTCAAAGCCTTCCCACTGCAGGCCACAGTGGAGGACATGGGATTATTAAACCTTAGCTAGTGCTTATGTTTCTCTCCAGTTGGAACAACTGAAGACCAACTACCTGTTACCTGTTCTTTTGTAAGTAGGATGGGAAGAGCAGGGCAGGTTGTAGTTAACTGCATGATGCAGTAACTTTACTGGCTGTAAACCAGGCTGCAGTGACTAACTGCCACGTTAGGAAACGTAAATTGAAGCTAGGATGCTCAGTGAGAGTTTATGTTGCTATAAAGTAATAACAATGCAATTATTTCCTACTAAAAATAAGGAAGCTCCTTCCAGGAGGACCTTAAGAAAGCTGTCACCCATCCACTGACTCAGATATTGCAAATCAAGGGAGAGATTAAAGGAAGATAGAACAGATGCTTGAAATGCAGATTAACCTTCAGCGGGTACCTCAGTGTACAATAGGGAGGAATCCTGAAGTTGTGGCTGTGATACAAAACTACCAAGTAATATACAAGAGGTGACCAAAGCTCTTTGGAAAGTAATTTTCTGAATAGGAGCATTACTAATCTGCTAGTTTTACTGCCAACATAATGTTCACTGTGGCTATCAGACTTGGGAGGTATAAATATCTCTGAGAAGATAGGAGCTGCACGTGCTCATCCACTCAAAAACCACCCGAATGTAAGAATGGTCAGTGGAGGAGATTGTTATTCTTAGAAACTATTCCCAGTATGACTATTGACTGTGTTTGTACCGCCCAGCTATTGGATCTGACCGTGCCCCCTTCCCTTGTCATCCTTCCTGTACAATTTGTCAGGACTTGTCTCCTCTCAGGGACCTGACGCCACTGCCACGAAATCAGGAGAATGCAAAAGCAGAGTAATGCTATCCAGAGGCACACAAAGGTGTTTTCCCACCATCCTACAGGTATTTTAACTGAGCAAACTAAACTAAATACTCCATGTGCTCTTCATGAACATCTGTATATTAGCTGCTTTATTGGAAAATGTTGTCCCAATGCTTTAACTCTTGGCATAGATGCTGATTCCAGAATTTAAAAAATCCAGCCTTATCATGGTATTGAAAAAATCCACACTTTCCTTAGAGAAACATGTTTTAAGGAGATACCAATAACAGGCGAATTTCCAGCTCTTTTGTATTGACATATTGCTGTTTCCACTGATGTCAGGTCACTAATTCTTTTGAACACCATATCCAGTATACCCCACTCTCTTTCAAACTGTTTGCTGTGTGGGATGAGCCCTAACACTCTGCTGATAGTAAACTAAATGCACTTTTTCTCCCTGTGTTCTGAACAAACATGCTGAAATTATTTATTTTCTAATTTAAAATTAAGATCCAGTAAATGCTTGGAAATTTATAAAGATGGAAGACCCTAGTATGTGGTGAAAAAAACACAGAGCTATATTTATACGCTGAAGACCCAATTTTTATTTCAGTTTCACAACCAGATGAAGGTACAACCTGAGTGAATCTGTTTAAGTCAGTGAAGTTATGTAGCAGCTACATTGGGGAAACCACAGTCAGAACCAAGACCTTTTTCATTTTGCCCGGTCCTAAACCTCTCTGTGAGCTGGTGACCGAGAGAAGCAGCTTGGGTCTCTGCCGAAATGAACATCTCAGCTTTTATTCAGTGTAGAAGGGTCTGCATTACTAATTTGGATATTTACTGCTAACTATGAGACTCCAGTTCATAGTATTATTTCAGATCACAATCACTCCAGGCTCTCTGGATTTTGCTTTCAGGTATTTGTATTTCTGTGCCACTCAAAGAAATACAATGGTGGTAGACAGCATCAAAATACAAATCAGGAAACTTGAAGATACTGTTCTGTCAGTAGCCATATGTCATCCAGATTGCTCATAATAAGGCAAAGCATTAACAGCAAGCATAATAACACCGACCACTTCACTGCAGAAGAGCAATGGCAGTGCATTATTTCTGCAGAAGGAACTGTAATCTAGAGTTGCCTGCTTTTTGTGCATTGCTTGTTTTCCATTCACAGAGCATTTTGTGCATTCAGAATGCACTGCTACACTTTCACAGGTTGCACTGCAGGGGTTTTAAGTGCTCCTGCTGTGTACCAAGCAAAAAATTTGGGACAGGGTTGTGTGATGCTGATGGTTTTCTAGGGGAGGAGCCCTTTTGAGAGGACAAGGAGCTGTGACACCCTCAGCCATCCGAGAATTTAGTAATTGCTAAGATCAATATCGCAGGCTATTTCTCAGACAGCTAAAACACACCATCAATTATGGATTCTGTGTTTGGAGCAAGTCAAATTGGTCACCGTGAATGTTTAAAAATAAATCAAGGGTTTTTTGGTTTGGTTTTGTTTTGAAGTTTGTGAAAGGTTGTCAATTTCTCCAAGAACTGACTCAACTGAATTCATCCTTATTTATGGTAAGTATTGAGAGCATTAGCTTTCGCAGTTTCTTGCCTTTTCCTTCCCATAAGTGACTCGGAGGACAAACTGAAATCGTGTTGAAGTTGTTTGTTACTGATTGACTGCTGCCAGGCCAGCGCTCTCGGTGCGCTCCGTAGCTGGGCAGCCCAGGCTGTATCTGTGCCCAGCTTGTCCCGGCTCAGCTCTGAAGATGCGGGGAGCGGAGCAGGCTTGGAGCCGAGGGCGGTGGGAGTGCAGTGACCTCGCAGGTGACTGAGTGCCCCGAAGTTCTGCTTTTTCTGCCCGCGGACCCGAGAAAGGGCCGCCCGCGGACCCGACACGGGTTGCCGATGCGAGGAGCTGGGGTGCTTCTCACGCACCGGGTAGCGCGGAGTTACGGTAAAAGCAAGACAGCTAGCCCACGCCACCCGTGTCCCGCCGGGTGGGGGTGGAAAGGCCGAGGGGGACATAAACAGCCTCGCAGTTTGTTTTGGGCTGGAACGTGTACGCCCACATGCAAATCGCTGCGTCCCCGCCCCCCCCAAACAGCAGCCGCTGTGGAGCGAAAAGGAAAAAAAAAACAGGGAGAGAAGGGTAAAGGAGAGAGGAAAAAGGGGAGAAGACAAAAAGGAGAGAGGACGCCGGAGGGAAGGGGAAAAAAAGGCTCCTGGGCGGCCCCGTCTGTGCGAGGGGCGGGCGGCCCCGCTGGGGGCAGCTCCGGGCCTTCCTATAAGAGGCGCAGCGGGGCGCGGGCGGCGTCAGCAGGGCCGGTACCGGGAGCAGAACGGAGCGGAGAGTCCAGCGCAGAGCGGAGCAGCAGCCGCTCAGCTCGGCGCGGCTCTCCGCGGGACCCACGGGGGCTGCCAGCAGGGAAGGTAGGCGCTGCGGCTGGGGGGTCGAGCCGCGG
>VZTM01031358.1:13566-34632 GCA_013400555.1 Jacana jacana
AAACAAGCGTAGTTCTATGATTTTGGTGTGAGTAGAAACTTGATCTGGCACCAAATTCAAGGACTACCATCATGGTGTAGATAGAGTGGCTCCTGGTGAAACGATGAGCTACAGAAAATGAAATGCCATAAATTCTTTAAAAAAACCAAAAAAATCAATAAAATTTTGGCCTTTGTTCCAGGAATAACCTTTTTCTCTAGAATGTCATAGGCTGAACTTCCCCCTGGCTGTGAAAGGGTAAAACAGTCTGCTGTGATTCAGGAATAAGCCTCAGTGACTTGAGGAAAGCAGCTGTGGACCTCCTGTGCAAATGCTGGACTGGAGCATTCTCATGTGTTAATCAAGTGTAATATACACAATTCAGAAAGCAAGTCTTCCCTTGCCTTTATCTCTGCAAGCCTGTTGTCTCACCAGTGAGTTCACCTGGCAGAGTTAGACCCACAAAGACGGAGCAAGAGGAGCATTGGTACTGAAGTCATCCATCTGTGGCCAGATGTGATCAGCTCTGCTAGTGTTTATCACATGCATTGCACCATGCAGGCACAGTATTTCATAGGGTGTGGTTTCTTCAGAACTTTAATCCAGCATAACTGAAGGTTGCTGGTGAGCTAGTAAAGGACCTGCTTCGTTTTCCCCCAACTGTCCATTCTCTTTTCTCTCCCTGGCCATTTCATCCCCTGTGCTGGCACTGGAGTTCACCAGCCCACGGTGAGTAACTGAGAACAAACTCTCTTCTTTTTGGTTGGTGATTATTTTTCTTTATTTTTTTTCAGCATCCTGTGTTCAAAGTCTTCTCATGGCTTTGTGAACACTGGTGCCAGCACAAAGATGATGTCAGGAGCTGAGCAGAAAGGGAACCAGCTACTGCCATGTTTAAGTAAACTTGGAGAAAGCACCCTTGTTTATATTGATCTCTTAGGCTGGGCAATACACCAAGTCCTGAAATAAGTCTGGAGGCCGTGGCTGACCAGACCCTCATGTGTTTCTGTTAGGCTGGATGTTCTTGATGGCTTCTGCTGTACAAGGGGCTAGAGTCAGGGGCTTAATGTTTAGTAAAATTTACACATACAACTGGTAATTAAGCTACACTAGTCGTAATAGTGGTAATTGAGCTATACTAGTCGTACACATATGACTAGTAGTTTATACATACAACATTTTCCTTGTTCATCCGAGGCAGCTAGGGACTCTACCCTCCTTGTGCAGGTCTGACATGGTAGAAATTTGTTCTCTCTCTCAGATTCTCATATTTATGCTGGCTGAGAATTTGAATAGTGAGTAATTCCTTTGTAGTTGAGTCAGTATATCTGCAGTTAACTGGTATTAAGCATATAGATTAAAACTACTATGGTAAGGATACTCGTAAAAAACGATCACAACAAAGTTAAAATATTTCATGTTCTGTAGCTGTATGTCTTATATTTCTATTGGTCATACAGAAGTCATACAGAGCAACTCAGAAGAATTACCATGATTTGAAATACAGACTGGAGTACCCCATTCCCTTTAGTTTGTTGATCTATTGTGTTTTTTTGTTTTGTTTTGTTTTAAATAGGTGGCAGCAAAACTACTTCTGTGTCTCAGCATTTGTCACTGGGGAGGGGGGGAAGCATATGAGCTTTCCTCAAGGACTGAGAGAGAGTAGGATGAAAAACTGTTGATGCAGCTTTCCTGAAACAAGCAGCTAACACTGTAGGGGAAAATGGAAGCATTCAGATCTTTATTCATTGGGTTATCAGTGAAAAAGCTTGATCATAGATAATAAGAATGCACATCAGTTTGAATGGCATAAATATCCACATACAAGCTGACCTTTTTCCTCTTTTGTTGTTTTCTGGAGGAGTGTTGCTTAGCAGAGCTCTGTCTAATGCAGTGAGATCGTTTTGCATTATGCTAACTTTGTTAGGGAACAATTGCTGTAAGACAGAAAAGGAGAGCAAAAGAGCTTTTCCAAGACTGATCTGGTTTGGGCTAGATAGCAAGGTCATTCTCTGGGAAAGAACAAACAAAGTCAGAGCCTCTGACCACACAGTTCAGAGATCATTCTATAGGTCTGGCTTCCTTTTTAGCAAATAGGAGGCTGGGCCATGTGGAAGATAAAGGTGGCCAAAACCTGTTACCACCCTACTTGCCTGGCTCCTTGAATCAATCTGCAGTTTTCCTAGCCCATTTCCAAGTGAGTGGTTGCTACCAGGAGCAGGCAAGCAAATGGTGCAACTAATAGTAGTGTTCCTGGTTGGTTGTTGAGTAAAAGTCAAAATTTAGCCATGTGGAAGGCTTCAGAGTAGCAGTGATGGTGTAGGTAACAAGAGCAGGACTAGGGACCAGGAGAACCTGCTTCCCAGCATCTGGGCCCATCTTCCTGTGACGGTTTGTCCATTTCCTCTTACCTGCATTCACCATTGCTAGAACAATGACATGACAGACAAAAGTTTATACTCTAGGGTAGAAGTGAAAGTGTGGGGTGTTTTTTCTCGCCTGAAGCTGTGACGCATCTTTCTAAAGACTGTGCGCCGTGTTTCTAGTCTCAGCAACCTCGGTTGAAGTCCCAGGTTTTCATATGTAGCAGCCACTTCTCCAGGTGAATTCTTCTGCCTTCCAAAGAAAGAAGCAAATTATCATGCATGTTCTTTTGTCTGAGAGCTGTTTTCATGGGCAATATATTGATACTCTAGGGATCTGCTGCTGGCTTTTTTTCCTCTTCCCCAGATTGTAATTACACTTCCATAACAAGATATTGGCTGTAGCTGCTGATAAAAGCAGATTTAGGAGCAAATTTGAATGGCCTAAAGAAAGCCCAAACCTCTCCTCATCTAAACAGTAAAGCAGCACTAACGTTTTTTGAGTGCAGATGTACAGATGTTTCATTCTGGTAGCAGTATAGGAGTCAAAGTTCAAAATCTACTCCTCACCTAAATGAAATGTTCCTATTTACTAAACTAAATTTATCCTGCTGTTCTGTTTTTATTGCCAATGGGCAATGTGCTTTTTCTCCAGTTTCTTTGTTTTAAAGTATTTTAGGTGTGTTAATGATTTGCTATTAAATCAGAGTAGCAACTCTAACTGCTTTGTTTTTCCCAGCTCTCTCAAACATACATTTAAATATTCATCCTAAAGTAAGCAATATGAGTTTTTTGGTACTGGTACTTTCACCTGTACATTGTGTCTGTTTTCAGATTATTTTTGTTTTTTCATTTCCCTTTTTTTTTTCCCAGGTTATTTTTTTGTTCTCTTGATGGCCCTGTCTTCCAGAGCTTCATTCCTAGTTCTTGTGACACGCTTTTAATGTTCCACACCATCTATCTTCCCAATTCTCTTTATCTATAAAACCAGACATATAATTACAGTCAAGTGGGTTTTCTGTGGGAGTATGCTTTGGCTCTAATGGAATCTTCTCAGCACCATTAAGGATATCCAAAGCTTGACAAAAAAGTGTATTATTTAGATGCTATATTTATTACAGTCTTGTAAAACTTTTGTTTACATTTCTGTCTTGCAAGTGCATTGCTTTTCCTTTTGGAATTTTATGCCACTTCTGTGCTTACCTGAATTGCTTTCTTTTTCTGGGCCATTTGATTGAAATAGAGTAGACAAAAGCTCTTCATTTCTGTGCATGGTCCCTTGAAACTGTTGGAGCAAGCTAACAGAGCCCTGTTCTGAATCCTCCTGCATCATGAGATGTAGCTTAGGACATGAATAAAGTCTCATTTCTTTCTGAGACCTGCCCATGTATGATGTTCAAACAGGCATGTTGACCTGCTCTGCATGTCTTAGCTGTTACACTGACCCTAAGTACTGAAGCTTCATCAGCTGTGTGGGTGTCTGGGTTGCACAGCTGGAGCTAAAGAATGTAAACCGTTTCCTTTGTGGCATAGGAAAAATTATGAAGATTGGCACAGATGTACTGGCAGTACTCCCAGCTCACTGCCCTGTGCCACACCTGCCACAGCAGGCATGCGGGCTTCCTTCTTACCACGTGTGCCAGTTATTTTCATAATCCTCTATGAATAGCTTTAAAGATAAGTGGCTATCAAACTCTGTACTGGTAGCCAAGATTGATCAGAAATTGATTCATCCTCACAGTTGACACCGATTGCTTTCAGAAGTACTTGGGCATCTGTTTATCATTCTGTGAATTACTAATGTACAGTTACGTGGTAGTCGTGTGGCAGCCAAGGTCATCTTGTGGCCTGGTTTGTTGTTGGCTTTAAAGGATCAGGCTCTTCTCAAGTTGACAATGGCTGTCAAGTACTGCCTTAGCCAGTTTAATCCTTTTTTTGACAATGTCATTTCCTTTCATTGTACTACAAGCTTTTTCTAGGCTGATACTTTTCTGCTTAGTTCAGGGTATTTTTATTTCATCTACTGTTACTTACACCTCTGCCACAGATACGGTGCAGTTGTGTAGGTATCAAGCTTAACAGCTTGTTCTTTATGCCAGTGAATCTCAAAAGGCACCGCTGGGATGTTTTCTACAGTATAAGCTACTTTGTGTTCTACTGTGTTACTGAACCCACACACTGGTTTATGGCGTGATGGTACCAAGTGATAAAGATGAGGAGGGAAAGAACAGTAAAGTTTCTTTTGATGTTACAGGGTGGACATACACCTCAAACTGCAGTTTAGTCTTGTATTGGGTACAGTTTGTGTCCTTGTCCTCTCCAAAGAGATGTCCAAGGTACAAAACCAAAATGAGTAAGACAATCCCTTAAAAACAACCTAAGAAATCTTTATGAATGTAATAGCAAGCTGCAAGGCCTGGTAACTTTGCTCAATAGAAGGAACAAGCATGCCAGTGATGCTCCAGCTGCTTTGCAGTAGGATCTGGACCACCTATCAGCGTTATACTTTGTTAAACCAGATATATAGCTCCTTCATCTAAAGGGATTCAATGACCAGGATGTGCTGTGGAATTTGACAGAAAAGTTTTCTGTCCTAATGCTCTCTGAGCTTGTGGATTTCTTTTTGTAAAGGTTGATGAGGATGATGACCTTCTTGGGGTAGTTTTGTTTTCCTTCTGCCCCTTGACTTGGATGCCAAGAAGAAAAGTACCTTTTGCAATATGAAGTGCTTCAACCTTTTTCCTAGTTGCAGAGATAATGTCCTTAAACAGGATGCGTCATCAACTGGAAAAAGTGACTGAGGCTGTGTAACACAGCTTTTTGCAGACTGTGTACTGACAATACTTTTAGTTGCTCAGAGATCAAAGCTTAATGGCATGAATTGAGCTCAAATGTCGCAATTATTATTTTAGCAGGATGTTCTATTATTTCTAGATTCTACTAGAGAGGAGCTCATTCTTTGTGAGCCAAAANTTCAGTGTGATGTTGAAAGTTGAAATGCTTCATGTATTTCACAACCTTCCAGTAGAAGCTAGTTTTTTTAATAAAATAGATGACTGCACTTCGTATTGAGTTATACTTGACATTTAAGCAATTCCTCTTGCCTAAGTACATGCCACAGTCTCTTGCATGTGCTGTTCTTTGGGTCAGTCCAGCTGTACTGCATTTCAGCTTGAGATCTTCCATTGCATTGAAGCTATGCATATTTTCAACAGCCAGCCCTTTGAGCATGCTAGAAGTAATGAAAACCAGTTGTTGTAGTCATTCTGGTAGGTAGATACTGCTTCCCTGCGTCCTGGGGCAGGTTTTCAAAGCAGCTTGGCATGTTGTGTCACAAGGGAAGCTTATAAAACACTGACTGTTTTTGAAAATGTGGCATTGTGTAAAGGTCTAAGGAGACACTGAAGACTTTAGAAAACAGTTGAGTTTGCATTATAGTGTACTTAGTGCTTGATTCCTTGAGAAACTGTCACCTATGGCTTATTTCTCTTTGGTAGGGATGGGCCCTCCTGTGGTCTTAGGAGTTTGGCTTTGCAAGAAAAAGGATCACAGGTACTCAGAAGAGTTTAGGGCCAGGAATTTCAGTACTCTTTATGTTAATTCATGGCCTGGTCTTTCAAAATGACCACCTGCTCAGGTGTTCTTAATGTGCTGTTCAGAAAGGCTGAGCACATAGTGTACTGGCTTTTGAAAAACCATTTGCCAAAGCTGAAGACCTTTAGAAACCCCTTGTCGTTTTACTGAAATAGTTGGGAAGCCAGTTTTCTGCCTCTAACATGACGTTATGTTAGTCCCAACTCTTGCTGAAGCAAGATCCAGCCTCCCTTCTCTGCATAGTACCTAGTGCAGCTAGCAGAACCTAGTCCTGGGCTCAGGTTATGTCACTAGTTGTTTTAATAGCAACAGTTAAAGCAGGTTGTGGGTAGGTACTTTATTGTCGGCCTGTGCAAAAAAGTGCTTTTCCACGGGTTGTTTCCAGTCTTCTGTGAGGTTAGATATTGATAGATTATGAAGATAGATTATGACTCTTCCCTTAGATAATGAAGGGAAAAAAATTGTTCCGTGTGGTGGTGGTGTTGTTGTGCATGCTGCCTTAAGGATCCTGTGGATGAGTGAGATGCTGTCTGTCTCATTTTTTTCTGGACCGGAGGCAGCAGTTTGCTAGAGGGATTGCATGAGACTGTTTCACCAGCTTTCTGGTGTTTTGGCACTATCCTTTAATTCTAGTTTTACAAAATTTTACATGCAAGAAGGAAAAATTTTACATACAAGAAGGAAAAATGAGTTAAGCTGGTTGTGGATTATCATGATGGTGGGTCTTAAAGTTTGTCTGTCAGGCAGAAAGCGTGTCTTAAAAGTCTGTCTGTCATATGAATGATTGTATTTAGAGGGCCATGGATTGCCATGTTTGAAAGCAATGTTCTAGTTGCTAGTATTAACAAGAGCTGTAGAACAAGGCCAGAACATATTTACTACCAAACCTAAGACCAGGTACTCAGTGTGTGTAAAGTGATGTAAATTAGTAGAGCATCTTGTCTAAAATTGCCACCCGTATATTCCTGTTTGTGGTCTCAAATTTACGCCTGTTCATCCAGAAGTTCTCCAGTCACATTGGTTAGCAACAAGGGGTCAGTGTAAAACCTGTGACATGGCCTGGGTGTAATTTTGAAGAGGAAAGCACTTCTCACCGAATGACTTCTTAGCTGGAATAGGAAACTTCGTGTCTGGTACTCATTTTGGCAAATGGGAAAGGTATGCCCCCCCTGGGGAGGTTATGAAAGACCTGCTTTCAGTGTTTGTGTGGTTCTACTGATAATGATCCTGTGTTGCAGGCAGCAGGCTGCAGGTACAAAGCTCACACCTCCACTGCTGAGCCTGCATTGTGCGTGATTGCTACAGAGTCTAGCGGTGTTTAAACCAGGGGGCAGACGTGTGGGAGCTGGTGGCTGTATTCTTGTCTCCACTCTTGCTTTGCTTGTGGCCTTAGGTGAGTTGTTTCAAGTCTTGTGCTGTTAAGTTTTCATGGTGCTTTTTTGTAAACTAGTTCAGGTTATTTAGGTTAGAAGATTACTTCAAAAGATTAACACTTTTGTTCCTATAAAATTACTGTTTGAGTGGCAGTTTGCCCTCTTTCCTAGAGCTCCAGTAGATCTTGTAAGCTTTTTCACTTGAAAATTCTAGAGATTGGAATGTCAGATTTGCTCCTATGAGTTTTCCAAGCTTTGTGTGAGTTGTTTTGATCACAGAATGGACATTACTTCCAATTCTTTATGAACTGGCTGTTTCTACTGTGGATATTATTTCCAATTAGATCTCTAGCAGCAGGATAAAGAATTGCTTGCGTTTGTCCACAGCTGCTCTTTATCTAGCCTAATCTCAACAGAATTGGGATTAATGCTGTTTTTCTACCTCCTCTAGCCTCCTTTGAAATTGCATAGATGCAAAGTGCTTTTCTGTCTTTGGGAACTGTGGAACATTTGTGCCTTGAGAGCTTCCCACAGCCTTGCAGAATCATCAGTTGTACAAAGTGGATGTAGTTGTGTAAAAGTAAGTTTATTGGTTATAGATTCTCTGCTGGAAGAAGCAAAATCCTGGTACCCTGCAGAGAAGTGGCCAAATCAATAGACCTTGATCTGGGATATGTTCCTTAGTTCTCAACTCTTAGCTTAATCTGCACCTCTGTTACCCGAGTGCCATAGAATCATGGAGTGGTTAGAGTTGGAAAGGACCTTAAAGATCATCTAGTTTTCTGATGTTTGAGTCAAATGTTGGCTCATGAGGCAGACACTTTGGTCCTGCGTTGGTGGTCACAGCCCTCAGTGACCTGCTCTCAGCTGATGACATGGAGCACTGGGGGACTTCGGCCTTGGATCTGGGCTTTGCAGAGTTGACCTGGCTCATGATATTGCTTGCTCCACAAAATGCAGCCTGACATTGTGTAGAGGAAATACTTTTACTGAAATTTGGTGTTTGTGCTTTAGTTGTCCCTTTTTTTCCAAAGTGAGTCTGGCTTGAATTGAGATATATGTAGGCAAAAGCTAGGAATTAAGGAAATACACAATTTTTAATCTGAGGTGGAGAGCATAAAGTGCTATACTGTGTCTGCTCATGGGGAAAGGAGCAGCACTAGCTTTAGTGTCTCAAACCTGTACTGTGTCCAGCAAAGAATGCCTTTTTTTTTTTACCCTCATAAGGGCATCATCTCTAATATTACATTGGTGCTCTTTACAGCTGCTTGGTCTGTGGAGAGCCAGCAGTGGTGGTAGCTTTTGTGATGTGGAATATCTGACTGAGAGAACAGGCCAGAGGCTGCTAACTTATTTCATGGAGGCCACTGAGCCTTCATCAACTGGTAAAATGCCTATAGCTCTGCTGACCAGGACTGAGTTTAAGTTGTTGCAGGAGACATGAAGGGTCTATAGCCTCTTGCCAAAATCCTGAAATGTTCCAGTCTCATAAGGTTTGATAAGTTCACTTTGTTCCCTGTCTAAATAGTGATTTCTTCTCTAGGGGAAAGGTTTTTTTGCCCCCAGAAGAAAGCAAACAGCTGCATTGTTTGCAGAAAGCTGCTTTTGAAGGCTGTTTTTTGTTTGTTTAGTACAGACACCAGGCATGGGGGTGGGGAATTGATTCTCTGCCACTTGAGCTTTTTTTTTTTTTTCTTTAAATCTACAGCTGTAAAAATACATTGCTTTGCATTTAAGACAGATTAAATCTGGAAACTCTTGGCATAGCAGCTAGTAGAGTTTTCAACAGCCATTCTGCTTCCAAGTAGCGAGTAGTACTGATCTAGAAATAAAGGACTGGTCGAAATGTGCATTTTGCTATCAGCATTTTCAGAGGTTGCCCTGTAGTGTAATTTTCTGAACTGCAGCCGTGTAGGTCTGGAGGCCATGCAGGGTTTCTGCAGTGGCTGGCAATGTAACATGCAGAAGCCTGCCATTGTAGAAGACTGTGGGGCAACCACGGACCCTTGTGCTTTAATTGTGCTGGTGGGTGTTGTGGCTGCTGGCCTGGGTGAATACAAGAGGTTCTTACTGCTGTTAGAACTTTTCTTAAGAGCAAAGTAGGAACCACAGGCCTCACCAGAAGGTACCTCCTGCCCATCCTCTGATGTCCACTGATTCTTGAGGCTAAACAAGCTCTTTTGTAAGTGTAACTTTTTCCCCTAGAAAGATAGTAGGGGAAAATCTGTCAGATCTAAGAAACTATTTGGATATCTTTTACTTGATCCCTTATGTGTGTGTTTGTCAGGAATTGGAGAAAACTTGAGATACTTGATGAATAGCATATTTAGTGTGTACAAGTCTGAGTGGCATGTTGGTAGAACATGTAGGGTCCTTTCTATACTGGAGACCCACCAATTATTTGCTGATAAATACAAAATGGCTTCTTAATCCTTACTTTTCCTTGGCTGTCTAGTTAACAGCCGTTGCTCTATGTATTGCATAGGGCATATGCCTGGATTCAGGACGTTGTTCCAAACATGCATTGCTTGTTTCAATTATCAGACAGCCCGTTTATTTATTTGTAGTGGCAGTCTGAGTTTGTAGACAGCTGCCAGGTGTACCCTGAAGTTGCAGGCAATATGAGGAGTCTGTCCTGGTGTGTTCCATGTAGTTTCAGTTTTGCAGCTGTTTTGTATAGGTTATGAAGAGGTGGAGAAATACTCAGAGCCAGACAAAACTAGATTTCTGGGTGAAGAAGAGAAGTAAGCCTGATGCTTTTAGGCTTAAAATTGCTGTGCATTGGCATCTACCTCTACTGGAAAACTTACAGTGTACACAAGGAAAAGATTGGATGGGGAAAATGGATGTCTTGCACCAAGATCTTTCTGCAACAAGGTTGCCCTTTTTGTTGCAGTTGAAGGAATTCTTCCTACTTTCACAGAGCAAGTGCTATATAAAAGCAAGAGATGGCGCTTTAAAAAGAATGAGTCCAATACTGGCAGGCATAAATTCCCACTCTATTTAGAAGAGCCATGGTACTTTACATCACAGAAAACTTATGCTATGGTGATGAATTCACACATTTCTTTTTCTAGAAAGAAGCAGTGTTGCTGCTTTAGATTCAGGTAAGTGTCAGGAGTGATCACTGATTCCTGTGTTGGCTCAGTATTTTACCTAGGTGAGGCACGAAAGCCTGCACTGGAAACTAGCTCATATTTGTGTGTTTTGGCACTGCAGTTCTAAATGGCAAGTTGGATTTCCTGGCTATGTTGAACTTAGTGGACTAGTCTGAAGCGGAGATACAGATGGACTTCATCTCAGGTGGGAGTGTTAGGTCTATCAGTTTTCTGCATCTCTGGCTCACAGTTCTTGCCTATTATCAGCTGGAAAAACAGCTGAAATGGTGCTAACCCATTTTCCTCCCAAGATTCTTAGTTTACAGAGCATTTGCTGATGCACTAGTAATTCAGGTGGACCTAGTTAACTTGTATCAGCAGTGAACCAAATATGTCAGCCTTTGTAGATCAAAATCAGAGGCAGCTCTAGGCACCAACAGACCTGCATTACCCAGTCTGTTACAGATACTGGGCCAGAATCTGTCTTTGAAGTCTCTGAAGAGTGTGTCAACCCAGCATGGCTGGAAGAACTGGGCATGCTCCACGTTCAGGTTTTGTGCTCTTGGTGATTAGCCCAATGTAGGCCCTGTCCTCTGGTTTAATGTTAGGACTTAACTGGTATTGCCTACATCTGGGCCAGGTCTACTAGTCTTCAGGAACAGTCCTTAAAAATCAGTAATTTTCACTTAATTTTCAACTTGTATACAGGCAAACTGGCCTTATTTGAAGGCCAGAATGTTGGCTTTGTTCCTTGTAAAGATTATCTGGAATTCAAGCAGACAGTAACAGCTAATGCTTCTTGGCTGCATGGGCTTCTGCTGCTCACCTGAGATGTGTTAAATGATCAAATAAATGCTCTTAGCTCACTACAGTTAGCAAGAGCAATGTGAACCCTACAACCTCTGCAAAGCAGTATTGCTGTATTCTGGATCCTGCAGACTGACTGCAGTTGTGAGAGATCAATGTCTGGTTTTTGACCAGTGTGGCTTAAAGTAGCTACCCTGTGAGTAGCTCAAACATCCCACAGACTGCTTCAAATTTTACTCCGCTGCTGTGCAGGGTGTTAAGGCACAGGAACTGGGTGTGTTTCCATCGATAAGAATGCTAAATGTCTCTTTGGCTCTCCCTGGGATCCTTCCTGCGCTTTTCCTGTAGCACTCCATACTCACGGATTTTTGTTATTTAGCTGTAATTGCCAGAAAGCATTGAAAAGTAGTTTATTGCAGAGAGTTGATAGTATTGTAGAGGAGGGAATATGGAGTGGGTACTGTGAACACCCTTCTATAGGTAAAATCTGTTGTGTGACTACTAGTGATTGTAGAAGGCTGAGCAGGCCCTCCCTGTCCTCTGGTTATGTATGCTGGGCTTCACCAGGGCCTGCAGGACTGGGCTCGGGCACAAAGCCTTATGTTTTGTGGCATGCTGGAGAGTACAGCAAAGCAAATAATGGAGGTCTGTGACCTGCAGACCAGTATCCTCCTAGAAAAATGCTTCAAAAGAGCAGTTCTCCTGGTGGCCTACGAAAGATTATTTTTTTTTTTTTTTAATTGCACCAAACAAGTGGTCAAGGCTGTGCTTGGTTGCTACTATGTGAGTAGCAATCGTTGTTGCCAAAGCCACTGAATCCTGAGCAGAAGTGGGTCAGTGGAAGGGATACAAAGAAGAGGTGATGATATTCCCTACTTAGTTTTGTGTCTGGGTTACATGTTAATTGCGGCTTTAAATGTGTAATACTGACAGGCAGAGGAGGCGCTATCGAGACCCCCATATCCAAGCCTGTAAATGACGGTGTGCTTTGAGTACATGAGTGTGTATGTGTAGTTTTCAGCAGCCAGGGTTCATCCTCTGAGGCTGTTCATAAAGGGCAGGTTCTCATTGCTGTGGATGTGCTATTACCCTGTCAAGTCCCTCATGCTGATTGTGCCTGGGAATCTGCTGTCTGCCAGCCAGATGTGCAGGCAGCTGGAATGTGTTAATGCCAGGGTGCTCCATCCAGCAGGAAGCACTGGGCTGGGCAGGAAGGCTCTCCTCTCAGACCAGCTGGGCATCTCTCTGTGAAGGAGCATCTGTAGAGGTCATGTTGGAGAACTACAGCAGTCCCTAGCAGAAGCTAATGAGCCCATGCTGACTGTGCACTCAGCTGCCTCCATGCTGACATGAAGTTCAATTTGTAGGGTTTTGTAGGTGCCTGTTCTTTTCTTTGCTTCCCTGTACTGGCATTAAGAAGCACTGCTGTCCTGTTGTGACACTACCGTGTAATTATTTGTAGAACTCAGTGTAATGGGTTTAGTTGTTAGTCATGTTAAGGAATTTTTTTTTGTAACACAGACCTATATTATCAAAGACAAGTTTTTAATCCGCAAGTCACTTTAATAATGGAATTTTCTTTTCAATGAGACTTCAAGGCCACAAGTGTTCTTTAACTGAAAGCTCACATCCACAATTGGCATTTATCATCAAGTCTTACGATATACGACTGGTCACAGCATTTCCTGAGGAAGTCGTACGATTCTAGCACACTTATGGATTTTGGGAACCTTTTCAATGAAGTTTGCAATCAAGCACGCAACTCTGAATCATAGGGCTAGGGTACTGGTATGTGGGACACTTGAATCAAAAGCATGTGTGTTCCCACAGATGTTTTAGGGAATGGTTCTCACTGTGTTTGGATTGGCTGGTAGCTGTCCTGTTAATACTCAGCCTGTCAACAGAGTGTATTCAAGTACGTAAATCAGAATTAATTTGATATGGATTAACTAAATTCCTGTGTAGACGCTTACTTAGAATAAAACTGCTTTTAATCTGAAGTGGCCTTAAACTCAAAAGTAAATTAAGCAATGCCAAATTAATTCTGGAAAAAAAAGGTTTAATGAAGTTTAGCTAATATGCTGTAAACTCACCTTTCCATTTAATTGAGTCTTCCTGGGAGTTTGTGTGTACCCAAGCCTGTACCGTGCTATTCTTAATAGCCACCAGAGAGATTAATGTGTTTTTTAACCCTTTATCTTTTCTCATACCCTCACAAGGATGTCCAATTCGCAACAGTGTTGGAGGTCAGGTGGTTGCAGGACCTGAAGGCTGACTCAAAAACCATATTCCATTCACTTTATCCAAATATGAATAGCTGCAGGGTCCTTCTTAGTCACTTACTTTCAAGGAAATTGACATTTCTCCCTTGCCTGTGAAGTGTGTAGCATTTTCTTCTACAAGTGTGATGTTGACTGGACTTCAAAACAAAATTTTTCCTAATTGGCAGCAGGCTTTTTACCATTCTAAAAGTAAATATGGAAAGATTTTTTTGATGTTGTTTTTTAAAAGAGTTGAATGGTATGGTTCAGTCTCATTCAGAGGCGTCTCTAAATGAGCTTTCAAACCTACGATTTTTTCCTTGTTCTCGGCTGTTCTTGCTCTTGGAATTTTTGGGCAGGAAGGAATAAAATTGTCCTGTGGGTATTGCATTCTTTTGTGCCTTGGAGCTCTGAGGTAAGAGACAGTGAGTCTAAATCGGAGCTTACTGAGATCCATGAGGCTTGGCAGGTGTGCATGGGGTAAGAAGGCAGCGGTGGGGGTGCTGGGGAGGTCTGTAGGGTGACATGGGGTCACAGAGAGACAGAGTACAGCCTCTGCTTCTCCCTGTCTTACTGTCTCTTCTGTTCTGACACAGATTTTCCATTTCAACTTTTTTTTCCTCTTCCTCCCCATCTAGTTAATGCTCAGCCACGGTATCTCTGGTGTGTACTGTCACTGCTGCTGCACAAAGGGAACTCCTAGGCTTTTCTGAAGAAAGATGGCTTTCTGGACACAGCTGGGATTGCTGCTATGGAAGAACTTCACCTATAGAAGAAGACAGACTGTAAGTATTAGCCAAAGGCTTTTTTGAGGTCTAAGTTGTATCCTTGTATCTTGCTTTTCAAGCAAGAAAGGCAAACATTGAGACACAGGAGGTTTCACCTGTAGTGGTCCCTGGCAGAGCAACTGGTCTGCATTTGGAAAGACCTGATTCAAATTAGAAGGAGTCATAGGTGAACAGAAACTGGAGGTCTTGAAAGTGCTCAAGACTTCTGTCCTGAATCCTAGTGTAAGAGGGTGTCAAAGTACTGAAACACTCATATCAGACCAGGCAGAGAGAGTGCATGACTTCTGTGTACAGCAAGGAAGATAGCATGTGTTTTCATTTTATATTTCCTGCTTCTACTCTGCAGGTGAGGCATTGCCAGAGTCTAAAAGCTTTTGAACGCTCTAAGATGAAACAACAGCAACAAAATTCTGCCACTGCCTAATGGCAGAAATGGAGGAGGCAGCAGTGGGCATCTTCAATGTTTTTATTTAGGGAGAGAAACCCAAGTCTGTTGTGTAATGTCACAATGGGAGTTATAGTTTAAATGACTGGCATGAGACGTGTTATTACACTGGTGTGGAGACAAATCCAGGCAACTGTTGTTTTTCTACCAAGGTGTGTTCTGGTTAGTTTAAGGGCTGGCCTCACCATCTGTTAGCAGTATGTACCCATTCCCATAAATAATATGCAAAAAGAGTTTCTCCTCATGGTCACAAAAGCACAGGAGCATGAATCCGGTATGGCGTTCTTAAAATTCTTCTACTTCTGCATTAATGAGACCTCACAGGATGCTGTAAGTCCTGCAGACAGCTAAAAACTGGAGAAAATGTGCTATTTCCCCTCCAGGGATTAAAGGATAACTGTGTTAGACAAGAGCATGTCCTGTACAACAAGCCTGTGCAGAGGATCTGTCCTGTTAGATCTGACCTTGAGGAGGTATGAGCAGGGAATGTGAAAGGAACATGAGTTACTGAGGTGGTGAGTGGAAAGTGGTCTCTATGATAAGCTTTTTCTGCACCCTGGAAATGTCAGGGTTCTTGCCAGCTGGTTGGGGCTGGGTTGTTTTTGAAGCTCAGAGTCACAAGGGAGGAGAGGCTATCATATTCACCACTGGAGATGGAGGCAGTCTCTGAAGTCTTTGCTCAGGTGTCTGAGGCTGGTTTTCATTGGAATTCTGTCCAGTGAATTTGGAGCTGGAATTGGTCAGTTCTTAAATAAAACCAGACAAAGGGGACTAGTGACACCTTTGACTTTTCCTGTATGCCTCTGTGGTTACAGAGCTGCCAGTGGTGGCAGGAATTTCTAAGTAATTTGCATGTTTTTGTCCTTATCCCAGGAGCTTTGATCTCCCAGGGCAGGAGTTCCCAGCTGAGAGGCTGTGGGCTGGCGTAAGCTGAAAGGAGTGAGGCTGCCTGCTCTCTGGACATATGGGCCAGCATCCTGACCTTGTGAATAGCCTCATAATTTAGAAGAATGTTCCAACAGAGCTGGGGAAAGCAGTCTCAAAACTGGCTACAGCACCTAAAAAGCTAAGCAGTTCTCAGATATTGCCCATGTAACCTAGGCATTTTTAGCTGAGAACAGCTTCTTCCTCTCTTGTCACTAGAGATCTTATTCTTGACGTCTCCCAGACTGCCTTTAGCAACTAGGGGAACTCAAGGATATTGATGGATCCTCTGGAGCAATGCTGAAACTGGCTAAGCGAGAAGGAGATTTTCAGAGGAACTGAGCCTGATGGCTTTTTTTTTTTTTTTTTTTTGTGGCAGAGTCTTCTGAAAATAACACNAGTTTCCCAGGTGCCCAAGCGTACCGAGGAGGCAGAGGCGGCCTTCGCGCGAAGGTAAGGTCGGCGGACGGAGGCACGGCCTGCCCGGGAGAGAGCCGGGGCGCCGAGCCGGCTAAAGCGGCTCACCACCACCACCACCACCACCACCACCGGCCTCCTCCTTGGGCTGGGCGGCCAGGCCAGGCCAGGCCAGGCCTGCTGCTGGGGCGGGGCGGGCGGGCGAGAAGCGCTCGAACGCGGCAAGACGGGCACGGACCAAGGGGTCGAGACGTTGTAACGAACGGTGCAAACAATAAAGAAGCAGCGGCGGGGGCGGGAGCAGGCAGGGGCCTTGTGTCTGTCTTTACTCGGGACTCTCACGGGAGTGGGGGGGGGGGGGGGGGGGGGGGGGGGAGGGAGGAGGGAGAGGAGTTTACATGGGGGAGAGGAAGAAAAAAAAATCGCGTTCAAGGGTCACTGTGTAAAAACACTTCTCTCCTGTTGTCTTGTGTATGAGGAGACACCTCAGACTCATATGGAGAGACTGGTCAGCTGTTGGTAGCTCCCTGCATTGAAACTGAACCATAGAGGTTGGGATAGGTGGTTGACAGTAAGATGAGGCGATAGTTTGGTTAGTGGTTGCTCAACAGATTTCCTGTTGACACAGTGCAGATATCAATATTTAATGCTATCCTTCATCATTAGCCAACTGGTATAAACTGGGCATACTTCAGAGACCAGCCTCAGTAAAACTAGGAGCAGCTTGTTCTTGGCCAGGTGCTGCCTCTGCTGTGTGCAGATGGAATGTTCCTCCCTCAACTCCAGCTGGATCTCCATCCAGGTTAGACATTTGAAGATTCATTTTGCTATTTACCAGGCTAGTCTAGTAGTTACTGCACAAAAGTGCGTGAGGAGACTTGATTTNAGGTTTGAAGCTTATTTGAAGAGGTCTGACTGTAGCATGCATGTCCTATCAAGGTGTTCATAGGCTAGCTTACTGGGCAGCAGAGGTGCATTTGTATCCTTTGCTGATACCACAGAAATGCAGTAGGATGAGTTTGTGTTAGTGAAAAAGAACTTCCCGCTTGTAGTTTTGCAGTGATCTTAGCTCTGCTCAGCTATCTCTTGGTACCTGCTGGCAGTCTCTGGGTTGGTTTCCTATCAAGAAGTCCAAAAGTTATGAAACTGCTCATAGTCACTGTTTCCATACTTGTTTATTATCAGTCAATTCACAATGAAGGCCTGACCTCATCAGTTTTTGTGGTGTTCCAGTATGTGTGTGGGTTTTCTCTTTAAAATTCCAATTTGGGCTTTACCTGAAGATATCAGGAGGGGAAGGGCACTTAACAAAAAATGGCAGAAAAGCAGTAGAACATCTCTTCTCACCCCCTGTTATCATGGCTGCACAGTCATTCATCTGTTTGCTTTGCTCTTAGGAGACCAGTGTCCTTGACCAGGGTGTGCTAGTGATGGCACTATCCCATTTGTACTTACTGAAGATGTAGCCCAGAAAGAGTTTGATCCTTACCCTTCTTCCCACAAGAAGTGGGAGCTAGCCTTTGCTTCCCACTGAAACCTCTCCTTGGCTGATATGAGTTTGGGCTGCATTGCGAAAGCTGGGTTCAAAGCTCAGCNTAGTTTGGTTAGTGGTTGCTCAACAGATTTCCTGTTGACACAGTGCAGATATCAATATTTAATGCTATCCTTCATCATTAGCCAACTGGTATAAACTGGGCATACTTCAGAGACCAGCCTCAGTAAAACTAGGAGCAGCTTGTTCTTGGCCAGGTGCTGCCTCTGCTGTGTGCAGATGGAATGTTCCTCCCTCAACTCCAGCTGGATCTCCATCCAGGTTAGACATTTGAAGATTCATTTTGCTATTTACCAGGCTAGTCTAGTAGTTACTGCACAAAAGTGCGTGAGGAGACTTGATTTTTCAGTATCCATTTATTATGAAGCTGAGAGAGACATGCCCCCTTTAGTATCTCTGTGTCATCCTCTCCAAAGGCCACAGTGGACAAAAAGCGCTGTCAAAGGAAGGTCAGGAAGCAGTACGGGAAGAAATCTGCTGACCTTTAGGAGCAAAAGGAAGAGAATTCAGGTTTTGTTGAACAGCACAAGAGGCTGGCCCAAACTTTCTATTTAAATATTACTGATGCACTGAGCCTGACCCCCTGCAAACCTCTGGTGCAGCAGTTGCCAGCTGTCTCTTACTAGTAGCATTTCAGTGGCTTCATGATGCAGCAGTCTTCAGCTGTAAACGTGCAACTCAGTCCAAGCTGTATCCCGTTTCTCAATCCTTCCCAAGCCTGTCAGTCTGAGAAGATAAACATGGTGTGTGCGAGAGGCGTGCAGTGCTATACATGCAGCCCACATGTGGTTACCCTTTGTGATTGTGTAACTAACCCTAGTCAGGCATGCAAAGGAGGAGCAATATGTGCAGGTGGCCAGGCTCCCCCTTCAGCAACAAGGCCATTTGAGCACTACTGTCCACGGCTGCAAGAGGCTATCTGGCCACCTTGGTCACCCTGAGAACCCTCCACAAGCCCAGCTGACACTGCTCTTCCCTAAAGAGTGTTATTAGTGGCAGTCAACTTGGGGTGCATGCTCCTTGCTTACAGCCAGGGTTGCAGAGGACTGTGATGTGTGTGACAGAGTGTGGTCATTGATGCTGGTGGAAGGAATGGATTGTCCTGGTTTCACAGCCACCTTTCTGTCAAGGAGGGGAAAAATCCTGGCAACAGCCATGAGGGAATCCTGAATAGGGAAGGAGCAGACGATTTGTTGGTGTCCCAGCTCTGAGAGTCTCTGACCTCTAGGATCCAGACTGCTATTTAGTGTATAGAAGGAAGCAGACTGTTAATGCCTGTGTGTATGCTGCCACTGCATTGCTTATTGTAAAAACAGAGACCAAAGATACTCAGGCATCTTCCTGGCATCTTTGTTAGCATGGTCTCAGTGGAGTTTCTTATCTAATAGTCATACAGTATGTGCATGAAAATAATGGGTGGGAAACAACATCCCAAAGTCATGCTGCAGAGGCTGGCACACTTGCCAGGAGCACCTGGGAGACTCTGATGCTCAATTTTTACCTTTCAGACAGCTTTGCCATTTGATTGGATGTCAGCTGAAGGGTATTTGTGAAGAGCCATCCTAGATGGTTTCTCTGCTGGATCAAATGGCATTTGTTTTAATGCACTGCTTTTACAGTGTGAGGTTATTTTGAGGTACAGGAGTTACCTAGAAGTCTCACCTAAAAGTTTGCATGGAGTGCCCTGCACTGAGTGTCAGGAGCCCAACTTTAGTTGTTAATAGTATAGGATGGGAAAACACAGTTCTGTGGGGGAATTCTGTCTCCTACTGGGGTGCAGGTCTTATCCTATCTGGCCTGTAATAAGAATGATGTAGAAATCTTACTAGAAAATTTGGGGGGTTACAGGGAAGAAGGGGAAAAGATTTCCATTTTATTTGACCAAGAAAACACTCTGGTTTCTCCTTCCCAAAGGAGGGAAAATGTAAGAAGCAGCTGCATAAAAAGCTTTCAGTTTCTCCTTGTCTCATGACTTACCTAAAATGCATGTTTAGGCAGCCTTTCTGGAGTGGGAAAGGAGGGGTGTGGCTGGAGAAGTTCAAGCCTGGGAAACCTCAGCTTGTCTCAGAAGCTCTAGGCTAAAGTGTTGCTTTGCCCACATATTTCTCTGGGACATGTCACATGTCAGTGAATTTTTCTGTGCTTCGACTCTCTGCCTAAAAATGCTTTATATTTCATAGCAGACCTTTCTTATATTGTCTAGTCCCTCTAAATAACTGAGTTCTTTATACCAGTACCTGATGGTCCATGCCTATCTGTAGGTACCCTGAACCAGTGGGTGACTACCTTTGGGAACGAACATAAACTAGAACAAAGCAACAGCTAGATATGAGCTTAATCTTAAAAGGTCTGTTTTCCTGATACCAACATACTTCTGCAGCACTGAAATGCAAGGGTTGGCATAGCCATGGATGGGTGTAATTTCCATGACTGATGGGTTAGGGTAAAAGCTCAATGCTTTACTGTGAGGATGGGATGCAAGTACTTCCCCACTACCTCTGAAATATCCAGCTCATTGCTGGGAAGATTCATTGGGAGGTTTCTCTCAGTCAGGGGACAAAGAGAACTGTAAAAAGAAGCCAAAAATAGCCTTCAAATGCATCCAGTTTAGTCCCATAACTGGCACGTATCGATGAGAAAAGACTGTAATTCTTCACAGATTATCCTATGAAGCTGGAAGAACAAACTTCTTGGTTCTGGAATGCATAGGCAAAGCCAAGTGAGGCAGTCCTTGCGAAACTGTCCTGTCTTACAAGTGGATGGTCCTGGAATCTCTGTTCTGTATTTTGAATATGACATCTTAATACTTTGTCTTTATTATTTCCAGTTCCAGCTGCTGATTGAAGTTGCCTGGCCTTTGTTTATCTTCTTCATCCTGATCTCTGTAAGACTTTCATATCCGCCCTACGAGCAGCATGAATGTAAGTACCAAACACAGCAGCTGCAGCCAGAATGGTTGTTGCTTCATGATTAGAAGGTAATAATGCAGCTGGCAAGACACAGGGGCAGTGGTTGCATACTTTAGTCAGAAATTTTCAGGGAAGTTTTAATGGTCCTTTTCCTTCCACCTTGGGGACTGACTGCAGTGTGTTCTGACAAGTTAATGTTGCTCCTGGACTGTACACTGCCGTTGTTTTTTTTTGCTGTTTCGTTTTTTGGGGTTTTTTTGCATTTATAATGTATTGTCTAAGAATTTGCTGGGGAACTGTGACAAGCCTGCAAAACCCATACAGAACCCAAGTAATTTCTCATTGTTGATCTGTATGTGACTTAGCATAAAAAGAAAGCAATGTTCAGATCCGTAAGAAAGCAATCTCATTTTCAGGCAGTAATGTGGGTTAATGTATCACATTAAAGAGCACAAAAGCAATTCCATTCTTTCTAACCATTAGACTGTCAGCTCTTTTCAGTAGATTCAGCAGGCACACATTCGTGAGGAAAAAACATTCTACTTTTCTCTTTACG
>VZTM01031359.1:4868-24817 GCA_013400555.1 Jacana jacana
ATGATTCTATAGGCTGGATGAACACACAGTGAGGTGGACTGAAAACTGGCTGAATGGCCAGGTCCAGAGGGTTGTAATCAGTGGTATGAAGTCTTGTTGGAGGTCAGTAACTAACAGTGTAGCTCAGGGGTGAATACTGGGTGCAGTCCTTTTGAGTATCTTCATTAATGATCTGGGTGATTGGGCAGCAATTTTGCTCATACTACAAAAATTAGCTTTGCAGAAAAGAACCTAGGGGTCCTGGTGGACACCAAGATTAACATAAGCCAACAATGTGTCTTTGCAGCAAGAAAGGTCAATAGTATCCTGGGCTACATTAAGAGGACTGTGGCCAGCAGGATGAGGAAGGCGATCCTTCCCCTCTACTCAACACTGTTGAGGACACACCTGGAGCGCTGTGTCCAGTTCTGGATTCCCCACTACAAGAGGGTAATAGGCATACTGGAGAGAGTCCAGGGCCACAAAGATGACTAATGGACTGGAGCACCTCACATAGGAGGGAAGGCTCAGACAACTAGGACTGTTTTGCCTAAAGAAAAGCAGGCTCAGGAGGGATTGTCTTAATGTATATAGATACCTGAATTAAGGGTGTAAAAACAATGGAGCACGGCTCTTTTTGGTGGAATTCAGTCATGAGGCAAGAAATAATGGACACAAACTGAAACACAAGAGGCTCCATCTTAACATTAGGACAGAATTCTTCACTGTGAGGGTGACAGCACTGGCACAGGTTGCCCAGCATAGTAGTAGAGTCTCCATCCTTGGCTTCAAAAGTCATCTGGTCATGGTCCTAGAGCATCAGCTCTAGGTGGCTGTGCTTGAGCATCGGGATTGGATCAGATAACCTCCAGAGGTCCTTTGCAGCCTCAACCATTCTATGATTTTGCATAAAATCTCCCAAGTAATAGACCTAGAGGAATAGCCACTGGGGCCACTGTCTTCTCCCCTTTGGTCAGACAGAGCAGCAAGCTGGCATGAGGAAGAAATCCCTTGAGTCATGAGAGGTGCAGGAGACCTTGCAGAACTGAGCTATGTCTGCTGTGTTGCAGTTATTTATAGAGGAACATATTTAGCGAAGGAAGATATCCCTTTCTTTTGATGCTGTTCAAGAGAATCAAAATAGCATTATAATGAAAAAGCTGCTCCATTCTTAATCATTCCATCAGAATGAGTTTGCCACAAACACTCTATAATTGAATTATTCTAATGAATAAGTATAGCAGTGCAAATCCAGATATTTTCCCCTTATTAAAGAATTCTGATTATCTTCATTATCCTTAATATGAATTCTGGAGTGATAAAAGAAATAGAATATGCAAATTAATTACTTGATTTCCATTTGTGAAATTAACTTTTCATAATTTAAATGTTTCAAAATGCAATTATTGCATACCTTGTCTTAAAATAATATTTTTTGTAAAATTCAAACCCTACAGAAACCATTAGAAACTCTAACTTCAGTTCAGTCAAATATCATTTTAAAAATTGGCTCCTTCCTTTGTCTCACAGGGCATTACTTTTTAGAAACTAGTTTCATTAGCAAGACAAATAACTATAACAGCATCACAGGAAATGCATACTTGAGAGAAAAGGGTAAGAATCTGTGTAAAAATATGAAACATTTAGGGCTTGACAGAGTACCTTTTTGCATACAAAATTGTTCTAAAATTGAAAGAAATGTTTGCTTTTACTATTTTACCCATACAAAAGAAATCTTTGGGAGCAGACAGCAAGTTATCACACACATTATAATTGTGAGATTTCTGCTGGGAATGTTTCACCTGTTGTTTCTCTTCAGAAGGATGTTCACATCTTTTTTTTTAAATAACAGTGACACCTGGAATATTGTCATGTGTTTTACTCAGGGACCTGCATATCTTTGGTCTGACTAAAAACAAAATAATAAAAAAATTAAAATGGTGATATATTAAGGTTCAACTTTTTTCAGGTCACCTTGTTGTAATATACGTGATACCTTGTCTCTTGTCAACATCATAGCACTAACCTACTAGTTAAAGATATGATATTAGAGAAATTATCTAAATAGAACTGCTAAGTTAATTTTCAACAGATATTCTAACAAAAAGACCCTTTACAACTTTGGGAATTACTAGCAGCCAGCACAAAGTCAATGGAAAGACATAGATATTTCTGAAGTTTGCCATAGGACGCTCTGGTTCACTTCAATTGTGTGCTTGCATGTGTCATGGTATAGAGTTGACCAGATAAGATGCTCTTCAATAGCTGAACTCAGGATAGTAAGATCTCTCTTACATCCAGCTGAGTGCAAAAAAGCAGTGGTAAACTTCCTTCTAATATCCATATGCTTGTAAAAGAGAGAAGGAAGCCTGACATGAAAATTATTTCCACCAACTCATAAATCAACAATTTACCATTGATTCTTATTCTGCTCTTATATCTTTGTCAAAGTGGATAGCACTTTTCTTCTACTGAGAATATCTAGACACTTTATTCTCCAAAGCTCCAGATTTAACCTATGCCAAAATTGGCTTAGCATAAGAGTTTGGTTTCCAGGGTCTTAGTCCTACCTGGCAACCAGCTAAAGCACTGGTATTTAATGATCCCGCCAAAAGTTCTATTGAATCCATTAATGCTACATGAATAAAAAACCCTACTGAAGGTTATCTCTCCATTAATGGATAACATAGAACTTACCCCTGTGTTCTTCATAACAAAGGATACGGGCAGCCGGCATAAGTGAGTAGCTGGTATCTTCACATACCTTTTCAAAGGTATTTCCCCTCCTAAATCTTACAGATCTACAAAAAGAGAGTGGAAGGGCTCTCTCACTTCCCACCTCCCACCTCCCACCATTCTCATAGCAAGAGGATGAGTATACAACTTGAATAATACCAAGTTGTGTTACACAAAGAGTGTCCATCTATGTTTAAACTAGTCTACTTAATCCCCCAGCAGTGTTGAGGAGCTGTTGCCACTGTCTGAATATTGTTCTCTAGACCTTTATTCAATAAATAACAGCATCTGGAAAAGTCTGAGAAAAAAACCTCACGATGACAAGTTTTCTAATGCCTTGCTCCTTTTCCTGCAACTCCAGAAGATTCCTGAGGGAAATCATGATGGCTAACACTGTCATTAAACAGTTACATTTTTTTTTCCTAGTTTTGGTGTATATTTATTCTGAATCTGAGAATTTCTTCCTCTTGTGGCAGCTTTCCACAGCTGCAAGCTGTGGCTTCATCAATGGGCAGAAGGAGAATCAAGAAGAATGAAGGCCCATTCTACTTTATTTAATTGCTTATTTGGTTTCCTTTGGGTGCAGAGGAAGTCAAGAAAAAGTAGTTCATTTTAATCAAGTGAATAACCTTCATAACACAAAATTATCAGATAACTTTCCTTATTATTACGGCAAAATTATTGTCATATCAATACTAATAGGTTTTAAAGTGTTCTTGAAAATGTTTCTCAACTGAATGTAGGACTAATGCTTGAACTTTATGATTGAACTAATGCTTGTACTGATGCTGGCTTTATATCAGTAAAATTTGTATACCACTGCTATCTCATCCAAATTAGATCTGTGAATGTTTTTTTCTTCAGCTGGTCATCAGACTCTGCTTTAAAACAGTGGTATGAGATTTATTTTAAATCTTTCTTTCTTTTGCTGTTCTATTTCAATGCAAAATTAAATTGTGAGAACAAAGAATGAGCTTGAACAAAAACAATTTGGGTTGAATACTTTATCATGGAAGCAAACAGGACCTCTCTTAATTAGACAAGGACTTGCCTTGGCTAGAAGACATCCCAGAAGGGGACAGAGTACCTAAAAGATGTAATTGAAGAGGTCTTTACCGCCTCTAAGTGAAACTCATGCTTCCCACTTCTAGAAGTAGTCATCACTACAGTAGTTAGCAATGCAAACAGAACTGGGGTAAACCATAGAATCATAAAACCTTAAAAATTAACAAGTTCCATCTTCCCCTGCCATGGGCATGGACACCTACCACTAGACCAGGTTCCTCAAAGACTTATTCAACCTGACCTTGAACACTTCCAGGGATGGGGCATCCACAACTTCTGTGGGCAACCTCTTCCAGTGTCTCACCAACCTTACAGTAGAGAAATTATTTTTAGTATGTAATTTAAATCTCCCCTCTTTCAGTTTAAAACCATTACCCCTCATCCCATCAATACACTCCCTGCTAAAGAGTCCCTCCCCGTCTCTCTTGTCGGCTCCCTTCAGGTACTAGAAGGCTGCTACAAGATCTCCCTGGAGCATTTATCTTATTTTCTGCTTTGTCAGTATCACATCCCAGACATTATTTTATACAGCTTTATGAAAGTTTCTGCTTGTAATTCAAAACCTCAAGTAGTGCTACTCTTTCAGACAAACGATTGTTATAATTAATTACTATAGGCTGTTAGAAACAAATGTGATAGATACCAAATTATAATTTTTAGGCAAATCCCATTTACTGATCTGTGTAAGTTCAATCGCAATAACCACTCATCCATGTTATAGCTGACTTGTATTACAAGTCAGTGTATTTAAAATACAAAATGCCAGGTTTTGCCCAAGCTGCTAATGCTTCAGAAGTAAAAATGCTTAGCTGTGTTCATCTAAAGAAATAAAAGTTGCTGAGTTTAAAATATCTTCATTTGAGCTCTACAACGTCAGCAATCCTCAAACAAGATGGACCTTTCATATCTCTTATATAGCTTTCACTACCATCAGTTTTAGGCCAAGATTTTTAAAGTTTCTCAAAAAAAAATTGAAATAATATCAAAAGACAATATTTTTAGCCAAAAGTTTCAAATGCATGCATTTTATTGCCTATCATAATATTAATGGCATCATTTTAATTTTTGTTTGTTTTTACCTAAAGTTTGGGGGTTTTACACTTAGGAAAGTCCTTAAATCTGAAATCATAAAGACGTTCAATTTTCTGTAGCAGTGGGGCTTCAAATTTCCCTCAAGATTAATATTTCGACTTCTGGTTCACTATGTTTAATCTCTTTACCAGTCTTGTACCATCTTGCTAGTACTCTCATCAGATAGCAGTATTAGTAGAAATGTTTTCATGTCCCCTAATTCCTTAAACCCTCTTGTCTATTAATGCACCAATCTATTGTGGCTGCATATGAAGTAAGTACACAAAGGAATTTTCAGTGAAATGCTAAAAGAAGATTTCTATAAAAGGACAGTTTAGGGCCTGTGTGCTAGAAAATGTTATTCCTCTTGCTACATTCATATTTCTCAGAAACTTATCATGTCTCCTGCTACCCAAACCAGATCATTCAGAGTACTACCCAATGCTCTGCACAGTCCTGGATGATAAAAACTGAAAACTATTCCAAATCTCAATGCCTTAAAATCCTTTTCCTTATATTTCTAAGTATAATATTCTTTGCAGCNAAATAAGATTTCTATAAAAGGACAGTTTAGGGCCTGTGTTCTAGAAAATGTTATTCCTCTTGCTACATTCATATTTCTCAGAAACTTATCATGTCTCCTGCTACCCAAACCAGATCATTCAGAGTACTACCCAATGCTCTGCACAGTCCTGGATGATAAAAACTGAAAACTATTCCAAATCTCAATGCCTTAAAATCCTTTTCCTTATATTTCTAAGTATAATATTCTTTGCAGCTAGTACAAAGTATACAAAGTATACAAACACTGTTAATATGAAAAAAAAATTTAAAAAACCCCACTTTGAATCCCAGCCCCATAGTCTGTTCCAGCCTCTGCAAGGAAAATTTGCTCTCACAGTTAGTGACCATGTGAGTAGCAGAGAAATTAAGTTTTACCTATTTGTTCTTATATTTGGCTTCAGTATGTGTGATTTGGTATTTGGTTTTCCATTTGATTTGTAAGATGAGAAAACAAGATTATTTTTTTCTTCTAGATAAAGCACGTAAGTCTTGGATCAATTAGAAGTATTAACACACTATAATAATGGACAGTAGAGTTTAGCCAGCCACAGTTACCATCTTCCTAAATCGTATAGAGAAATGACAGTAACTGTGAAGAAAGCTGAATCATTCATGCATAAAAGGGACACAGAGTGCAAGATATCATGCTTTCTGAAATGGAAAGTTCTCAGAAAGAGAATCCACACTGCAGCTCCATAAGGGTCTGTTAATGAAGATGACCCACATCCTTTGAAACTTTTGCTGCTATGAAGTCTCTTCACTGCTCTTTTGCCCTGCCAAATTGTTTATGCAGTAAATATTTATGATTGCCTCACAGCTCTAAGGGTTTCTTACAGCATACAAAAGCCATATTTGACTATCTTTCTTTATAGAACCACTATGATTTCTGGTTCTCTATTCCAATAAGAGATGTATTTCTTATTTTACATGACTGCTTAAACTAAGCTACCAAGCATGTGAAATTCTGGTAATAAAAAGATTGGAAATGTCTACTAACCTCTATCAGTTTTAAACTTAGCATAATCTGTTTTACATACTTGTGATTACAATCCTTTCTGCTTGGCCACCTACTTGAATACTTGAATTCATTGATTTCTTAAATTGCTTGGGCTAAAAAAACCCAAATGCTTCGATCAAGTAGCTAATTCCACCTCCAATCTATTTACCCTCTTTACCCTTGAGATTCCAAAGACTTTAAGAGAATGTAAAACCCGCAGAAACTGCCTTGTAAAGGAAAAATTCCAAATTGGCCAAGAGATGTGGTTTGCAGTTCACCAATGAAGGGATGATGCAGGCTGCAGGAAACAAACAGCCTAGTTAAAAGCATTTCAAAATGAAACATCATTCCAGCTTTATTTGTACTAGAAATACTGCTTTACAGATCATATATCATATTTTCATTCTTCTGATGAATACCTCAAAAGTATTGATAATTTTTCATACACTTTAAACAGTTCCATACAAGAAAAACCCCTAGTACTCACATCACAAACCTCTTCGGTTGCCTGCAGGAGCTTTTGTTGCATTCTGTGTGGCATATGATCACAAACTGTAAAAATAAGAGGAACATACCAAGACTGAATAAAACCTAAACATCACTCGCGTCAACTGTGTCTTTCACTTGGGCTAAGAAGCAAAAAAGACACTTTGAACACCAGCTGGAGACTAATTTATAGCTATCAGCACATCACTCATGGTAGACATATGCTTGGTATTTGTTGATATGGAACTATTAAAATATTACAGCATACCCATACTTTAAATTCACAACTCCCAAAGAGCATGCCATTATGCTCAGACATAAGAAATGATTAACACACTAACAAGGCAGCAAGAATACTACAGGGAAAATAAAATTTGACTTACTTATCTGCTTCATAAAGTATGTCAATGAGTACAGAGAGAATGNATTTTAAAAAAAAAAAAAAAAAAAAAAAATTTAAAAAACCCCACTTTGAATCCCAGCCCCATAGTCTGTTCCAGCCTCTGCAAGGAAAATTTGCTCTCACAGTTAGTGACCATGTGAGTAGCAGAGAAATTAAGTTTTACCTATTTGTTCTTATATTTGGCTTCAGTATGTGTGATTTGGTATTTGGTTTTCCATTTGATTTGTAAGATGAGAAAACAAGATTATTTTTTTCTTCTAGATAAAGCACGTAAGTCTTGGATCAATTAGAAGTATTAACACACTATAATAATGGACAGTAGAGTTTAGCCAGCCACAGTTACCATCTTCCTAAATCGTATAGAGAAATGACAGTAACTGTGAAGAAAGCTGAATCATTCATGCATAAAAGGGACACAGAGTGCAAGATATCATGCTTTCTGAAATGGAAAGTTCTCAGAAAGAGAATCCACACTGCAGCTCCATAAGGGTCTGTTAATGAAGATGACCCACATCCTTTGAAACTTTTGCTGCTATGAAGTCTCTTCACTGCTCTTTTGCCCTGCCAAATTGTTTATGCAGTAAATATTTATGATTGCCTCACAGCTCTAAGGGTTTCTTACAGCATACAAAAGCCATATTTGACTATCTTTCTTTATAGAACCACTATGATTTCTGGTTCTCTATTCCAATAAGAGATGTATTTCTTATTTTACATGACTGCTTAAACTAAGCTACCAAGCATGTGAAATTCTGGTAATAAAAAGATTGGAAATGTCTACTAACCTCTATCAGTTTTAAACTTAGCATAATCTGTTTTACATACTTGTGATTACAATCCTTTCTGCTTGGCCACCTACTTGAATACTTGAATTCATTGATTTCTTAAATTGCTTGGGCTAAAAAAACCCAAATGCTTCGATCAAGTAGCTAATTCCACCTCCAATCTATTTACCCTCTTTACCCTTGAGATTCCAAAGACTTTAAGAGAATGTAAAACCCGCAGAAACTGCCTTGTAAAGGAAAAATTCCAAATTGGCCAAGAGATGTGGTTTGCAGTTCACCAATGAAGGGATGATGCAGGCTGCAGGAAACAAACAGCCTAGTTAAAAGCATTTCAAAATGAAACATCATTCCAGCTTTATTTGTACTAGAAATACTGCTTTGCAGATCATATATCATGTTTTCATTCTTCTGATGAATACCTCAAAAGTATTGATAATTTTTCATACACTTTAAACAGTTCCATACAAGAAAAACCCCTAGTACTCACATCACAAACCTCTTCGGTTGCCTGCAGGAGCTTTTGTTGCATTCTGTGTGGCATATGATCACAAACTGTAAAAATAAGAGGAACATACCAAGACTGAATAAAACCTAAACATCACTCGCGTCAACTGTGTCTTTCACTTGGGCTAAGAAGCAAAAAAGACACTTTGAACACCAGCTGGAGACTAATTTATAGCTATCAGCACATCACTCATGGTAGACATATGCTTGGTATTTGTTGATATGGAACTATTAAAATATTACAGCATACCCATACTTTAAATTCACAACTCCCAAAGAGCATGCCTTTATGCTCAGACATAAGAAATGATTAACACACTAACAAGGCAGCAAGAATACTACAGGGAAAATAAAATTTGACTTACTTATCTGCTTCATAAAGTATGTCAATGAGTACAGAGAGAATGACTGTTTCTACCAGTGCATTTACATGGCCCCATTTGTTACTATTTTCATAGCCTTTCCAACTCTATTTCTTATTTAGTCATTAGTTTAAATCAGAGATCAACAAGCAAGGTACACCATGAATTCACAAGTTTATCTGACAATACAAGAATAGCTTTGTACTGGTTCTGCCTGTGGTGTTGTTAACTTTCTTCCCAACAGCCTGTAGAGTGCTGGGCTTTGCATTTGTGGCTACAGCAGTGTTTTGGCTCTTGCTTGTTCAGCTCTTGCTGAACAGCCCTCATACACCATCGGGGCCACCCCTCTAGCTCCACACATGCCTGTGAGTAGACTGAGTGCCCCTATATCATCCACATTTGCCAGTGTTGTGCTGGTGGTGCTTTGATTTTGGTGTGGGGAATTTTTGTTGCTGATGCATGTGAAGTTTGTGAAAAGTGTATAATGAGTTTATATTTTAATGGTGATTCATAAATATGTGTTTCAAAATATATGTGTGGGGTGGAATGTACCAGGTGGTCCCGTGTGCTGGCAGGGGGCTGCAGGGGTCTCTGTGAGGACACACCACAAGGCACAGGCCAACCCCACAGCCAAGATAGAGGCACCTTGGCTGAAAGCATATTTAAGAAAGGGCAAAATGCTCCACAGCAGCCACAGGAAAGAAGAGTAAGTAAAAACGTGAAAGAAAAAGCTTTGCAGACACCAATGTGAGAGGAGGAGGGGGAGTAGATGCTCCAGGAGCCCAAAGAGAGGCTGCCCTGCAGACCATGGAGACCTCATAGATATATCCTGAAGGACTGCAGAGCTATTTGTGAAGGACTGTATTTCCAGGGACAGACCTTGTTTTGGAGCAGGGGAAAAGTGTGAGGAGCAGCAGAGAAGAGCTGTTATAGACCACAGTCCCCATTCTCCTGCACCACTCGGGGAGAGTGGCAATAAAGGAGTGAAGCTGAACCCAGGAAAAAGGGGCAGGGGGCTGGAGCTGTTGGTTTAATTTGTATTTGGTACAATTCTGTTTTAACTGATGATAAATGAAGTATCCCCAGGTTGAGCCTGGTTTGCCTGTGACAGTAACTGGTAAAAGATCTTACCACCTTCATCTCAACCCATGAGTTTTTCCATCTTACTTTCTCCCATTGTAGTGTTGAAGAGCAGGGAATGATAGAGAGGCTGGGTGGGCATCTGACAACAAGCTAAGTAAGGTCAACCCACCACAGCTAGTTTAGGATATCAACTTCTCAGTCCCAGATTTGCACTGTGGCCTCAGTCCACCTACCCTGTCTGCATGTTATGTCCCTAAATACAGCTATAATAAATCTAACTGCAAGAAATCATTGCCATTACACATTTTTTTCCCACTCACAGCTTGAATAATCATTTTACACTGTTATGAGCATACTTTCAAAGGTCTAAATGTCACCAGTAAAGCTTCTTCCATGCAAATACTGATACTGAACTTCAGTGCCTTTCACTTCATTCATCAGTGGAAAGCAATAGTAAAAAAAAGTCAGTAATTCAAGAAAATCTAATTGGCAAAAAACCTGTTCTCCTAATGTCTGTCATTCAGGCATCATAACTGTAAAATTAATTTTCACCAGCAGCATCAATACAATGCAGGAATACTGTTGTAGATAGAGAGCATAAAACACAGCAGGAAATTAAGCAGTAAAGGTATGGAAAATTTTGAGATTCACTGCTAACAATAGACAGACACAGAAAAGTTTAGTACAAGATCAGTTATGGGAATATTGGCGTATATGAAGCGTATTTTGCACTTACTCATGTATGTCTAAAAAAGAAGGACTATAAGGACAAAGATTTTACTTAAGTTAGTATTACCATTTTATCTTCTCATGTTATATTGTTATAGTATATTATATAATATACATAATATATAATATAAATTAGACTTTATAATACAGAAAAGGTAGTAAGGAAGTATCACAACATCCACAACACAAGCAATATAACTAAGAGGGATGATTACCTTATTCAACAAAATTTGTTTAGTATTTGAACTAAAAAAGTTCAAGAGAATTGTGGAATGGTAAGAAGGCTCTGGTAAAGTACCAAGCATATGCAAAATTTTGCAGTGTTTTCTGTTGCATCATGTGCAGTAAAAGCCACTAAACAATGTCACTAAAATATGCTTCTCCCAGACTGAACGATTATATATATATGCAACTCTTATTCAAGTATATTGGTATTGAGGTAAAATTAGGGTAATATTTGATTTTAAATACAACCTCACCCTGAAATTCAATATGATCTGAAAACAGAGGTGAGGAATATGCATTGCATATTAAGTTACTTCTTGAAAAAGGTGAAAAAATTCCTTTATGATATTATGGTAGGAAATTTCTTACAGTGAGCTAATAAATCTTGCAAATATGTGTTTGTGCACTCTAAATTAGTGCCTTAGTAAACAAATAAACTGGAGATTACAATGGGATTTTCATATCTATAGTCTTGCCCCACAGATACTCTTAAATCTTATAACTGTTTAAAATACTGTGTAGTTTTAATAGAAAAAAAGCTGCTTTTACTCCCTTTAATGGCTGACAGCTCAAAAAGTGCTTGCTTATCTCCTGAAATATCTAAACAGTGTCAGTGTATGAAAGCTCCTTTTATATATCTCCTACATGACACTTAGTATGAATTCTATTCAGATTACATCCTTGTTGTCAGTCAAACAGAAAAAGGAAAAAAAAAAAGTATCCTTGTCCTACACCCAGTAAAGTTACACTAAAGCCTCCACAATAAGATCAGTAAGCAGCTTGATATTCCTTCAATTAGAGTGAAAAAATGACAAACACAAAAACCACAACACATCCAAACACAAAAAACCCCAAAACCCCTAATATTAATAAACTAAATATTACATATTTTGAATATTTTACTTGTATTTCAACAGTTTACACTAATTCAGACCAACACCACATATGCTCTCCTTAATACAGTATAATTATAAAACATTGCTGCCTTCCTAGCTTCTTATTACCACCTGGAAAATCACAACTGGACAATATCTTCTTTACTGCAGACAGATCTGGCAGTTTATGACCATGCTTTGCTGAGGCTCTTCCTTTTTAATACCTCTTTTAAGACCTCTTCTTTTTTAAATAGAAAGTGTTCTTCTCCATGCCTCCATTTACAGTATATTACCCTGAAGATATCAAAATATGGGAAACAGGTACCTTTTTATGTCTTTCAGTCTCACCTTAGAAATTATAATGACAAACTTTCAAAAATAATAATGCAGTATTTCAGCCCACTGAGTTATTGTCATCTTACGCATTTTATTATACGTGCATCTATTTTATATCTAAGTAGATCTTTAAAAGATAGCTATTCTTTGCCTTCAGAATTCAAGATGAGTCACGAAAATACAGGGCATATTATTAGTCTGTATAGATGAAAAAAATGCTGATCTAGAAAAATGTTCTCTTTTGCTGTTCAGTTTGATGGTTGACAATGTATTTTGATCTCAAAATTGGAGTTACTGTAACCCCATTTTTTTTTTCCCCTCTTTCTTTAAAATTATAGCCAAAAGTATGACCCCCAAGAGGGACATCAGGACTACATCTACATAAACTCTTCCATGTTTATCAATTATTTACCTGCTTAAAAAAAGAAGGAACACCGAAAAACAGGAGTTTTAATCACTGGTTGAGGAATTCTATCCTCTAGTCCCTGTCCTTACAACACTTTTTTGTTCTGCCTTTATTTCCCACTAAGAAACTGTTCCACAATGATGCTGGTATAACTGTCAGTAATTTCATTTTCAAGAAAACACATTTCCAAGTACAACAGAAAGCTAATCATTATTATTACCTGCAATTTTATTTTTAAACATTGTTATCAATTTCCCCTAAAAATTGTCCCAAGTACATATCTACCTTACCCTTCCTCTAAACTCCCAAAACATTACAAGAGATAAGAAAATTTGGAAAAATTTCAAAGTGAATATAGCATTGATTTAAGCCCTATCTGCTTTCCTATCAGCCCTAGATGCTCAAAGTATGAGCAAATTAACAGAGGAGGACTGTATCAAACCTATGCATATTTTAAGATCTTCCTACAAATTTTACAATATCTTAAAATCTAATTCTAAATGCCCACCTTTAAAAATAGATACCAGAACCAATGCCGTTCTTTTGCTTCAGCTATCAACTGATAACCAAATAAGAAATTTCATATTAAGCCTGAGTATTAGAAATTCTGTTGCTATTTTACCATGTGACTTTTACCTAGGGATGACAGTTGGGTCCTCAGAAGGAAAAAGCATTGGAATCTAAAGGAAACTCCAGCTAGCTTGCTTGAAATCTGGCTATCCCAACACACTGAGTAGCTAAAACATATTTGAATTAAAGTTTTCACAAAATTCTCAAAGAGAATAATGTGCCAGAACCAAAACATATTTACTTCTCATGACAGGTTAAATTATAACGTTCTGTTAAAAGCATGATTTTTCAGTCAGTGAAATTCTGTTGAAGGTTTATTGACGGCTGCACTGAATCAGGACAATAAAAAATGCTATAGTCATATAAGGTCTTAAATTAGATAATGGCTTATTTTAAAATCACACTGGAACTGGAAAACAAGGTTTTCAACTATTTTCAGCATGCATTTCAGATGACCTTTTTGTTCCACTTCCTGAATATTTTTGTCCTTCTCATGGCAATGTAAAATGCCCTATCTTATTATTAGCCCTACTGGACATAGAAATATTTTATCTTTAAGGCCAGAATCTGACAAAAATGCTCACATAATAAATATAGACTGCCTCTGCCCCTAATATAAGTATTAGATTGTAAAATAGCCATTTCTGTCAGGTTATCTTAAAATATTTGGGTCAAGTGCATTATAGCAAACTAGCACATATATTTTCACTTTTCCCTGCTGTATCAGAAAGGTGAAAGTTATATTGCTATTTTTTGCCCTCTTTTCCTGTCATTCCAGCATAAACAGCAAAAAAGAAAATGTAACTACACATTCAAAGGAGGAAAAAGCCAAGGACAGATTGCTTTTGTATCACTTAAAGCATGACATGAATAATTGAATTGAGTCTGTTTTCTCTTCAGTTTCTACGCATAAATCCCATCATTCAGAGTGAAAACACTACCCCCACTCAAACTGTTTACAGATGTTATTAGAAACCATAAACTCAAAATCACATGCTTGGAAACCTATTTTGAAAATAGTGAAGTTCTGAAGAGCGTATATTAATTAGACAACTTGCCTTTGCAGGACAAAAAGTGTTATCTTTCTCTATTAAGAACAATTAATTTCTTTCTTTTATCTATTTTTTATTCATTAATTAGTAATTACATATAATAACGATAGGAAAATTAAGGAAATGCAACATCATATTTTAGCTGCCTGAAGAGGTATACTACAAAAAATATTCCTGAAATACATTCACATGCTTCAGAAATGAACAATTAACAATCTGTGAATGAATGATTTTGAAAGTTTATTATAGATACATTTGATAAAGTGCATTTACACCTAGCTAATCAGGAAGCTATTGCTTAAAGCTGTCCCAGGATGCTGATTACCATCACCACATGAATACTAAAGAGCTAGACAGTTTTGCTCGTAGCTGGAGTTTTGTACATCAGACAAGAAAAGCTTTTTTTAATGAAGAAGCTTTCTTTGATTCAGAATGGCCCCCAATGCTATCCAAAATGACAGCTCAACCTTCATTACATGAGGAAAATACAGCTCACATGTAGAATATTGTAGTCTGACATCTTAATGCAACTGATTCCAGCAAAATGCTACAAACTGTAGCTCCAGGGAGTGAATTCCCCTATTGTTGGCATTGAATCACTTGCTAGACTGGCACAGCTGCCAGCGACGCAGGAGCTGGACCAAAGCCCACAGGATGCTCCTGGCTGCCAGGTCCCTAGAGGACACTGCATGAGAAGTTAAGCTGGGAGAAAGGGGCTGCCATCTCTGCTCATCCCCCCAGCCAGTGAGTGGCACAGCAGGTATTTGGAAGCAGTGACTGCCACCACCAGTTCCCCCATTGCATCCTCCTTGACAATAGCAGCCCACCTCACTGTGCCAGGCAGAGCACACAGTGATAATCACTGGCAGTGGCAAGAGGGCCTGAAGAGAGGGAAGGGAAAGAGGAGCAGTAGTGAAGTAGCTTTAGCACTCTTGCAGCAAACAAGGTTGTAACATAGGGCAGCAACACTAAGCATGCAGGGTGGATGAAGAGAAGTCTGCATTTTCCCTCAGTTCCAAGAAAAGCATCAATGTAAAACAGACTCTTAAAAGCTTGAAAGCTAGTATTTCCTGCCTGAAATAATTCAGGCTCATCACTCCTGAGGGTGTTCATATTTCTACAGAAAAAGGGAGGAAAAGATCAATTTTTTTCATCAGATCATTGGATGTACTTACATTACATATGCAAATGCAAATGACCTTTTTATAAATCCAACTTCATCCCCCTTGAATCCCAGCAATTTACTGAGAGAAGGAGCAGAGCATAACTACTTTAAAGACTTTAGAAGTTCACCTGGAGGAGGAAAAAAGCCAAAGAGTGGGATCAAATTCTGATAGTCTCTCACCTTGCAGAAGTCTGAGGCACTTTGCCTGCCCTGGCATCTCAGTCCTGAATCATCACGTGGGACTGACAAGCACTCCTTCTCCTCCTAGTTCTACATACTTTGAGGCTTTTTCACTGAACAGTTTGCTGGATCCAAGCTCAGGGTAAGTAATAACCAGTGAATCTCAAAAGGTTTCAAGGTTTAATTCAGAGAAACATCTGAAGGGCCTTATATTCCTTCAAACAAAATGAGCTGAATACCTTATATGAATCGGGCCTCTGCTGACATTTCCAGAAACCGTTTTTAACAAGGATTGAAATGCGACAACTACCTTTCCAATTTTTTCAATATTTCTTTATATTTTCCTAAGCAAAATTGGACATAACTGATGGCGGGGGGCAGGGATGACACAACAACAGAGAATGAAATTAAAGACAGGCAATTTAAAGGATCCTCAGGTTTCAAACAAAAAAAATCAAAGGTTTTTAGGCAGCTGGTTCATTAAACATTTTTCAATTTTGTTGTCAATTTTTTCCCAAACATTTTAATCAAGACAGAAGAAACAGTAAACGATTTGACGTTCTATCTTAACAATATCACATCTTTGGCAAGTTTAAGCTCTTCTTCAGAATTCTTTTACTTGAAAATTGATTGTTTGGGTTACTGAATAAGGTCAAATCTGAATTATTGAATTATTATTCTTGGATAACATAATCTTTGTCTACAAAGACAATTTATTTTCCATTGGTTATGGCCTAATACGTAAGGCTTGCTTTAGTCTCAATATGGACATAATAATAGGTAGGCAGAGATATCACTAATTGGCTATATGCAGCCTTGATATCCAGTCACAGATGAGGTTTTTAAAAGAATCAAAGCTGATGGCATGATTCTATTCAAACACACATGTAATTTTTTTAGAACAACCTTTCTAAATGTACATTTTTCTTGAATGATAATTTTAGGTCTTTGCAAAGTGTCAGCCTGTGTGATTTCCAGTTATGTGATAGGACTACTCATTACTGTCATACCCACATCCTTGATAATTCTACCCCCACGGGGTTAAGTTCTGTTTAATAAGCAATTTCATTCCTATTCTCTGTGCAGTGGCTGTCCTCTGCAGTTATGGCACTACGTCATCCTATGACACAGTTAAGGTAAAAATGCATTCTGGAACAGATTGTTCCCTGCTGTAATTCCTTTGAAGCCAATTCTTTTTCATCAAGGATGAATTCAGATCACAGACTTTTAAATTGAACTCCTCAGTATTAATTGAAGGTAATCCAAAGAATGACTTCTTGGTTGAAAAAGTGCTCCTGAAACTTTTTCATGTACTACTGCGTACTATTTCAAGGCAAGGTTATTTTATTTTTAATATTAGCCTAATCTAAAATATACAATATCACAAAATCACAGAATATCAGGGATTGGAAGGAACCTTGAAAGATCATGTTGTCCAATCCCCCTGCCGGAGCAGGAACATCTAGATCAGATCACTCAGGAACGCATCCAGGCGAGTTTTGAATGTCTCCAGAGAAGGAGACTCCACAACCTCCCTGGGCAGCACCTTCCAGTGTTCAGTCACTCTCACTGTGAAGAAATTTGTCCTCATATTTAACTGGAATCACCTATGTTCCGGCTTGCATCCATTACCCCTTATCCTATCATTGAATGTTACTGAGAAGAGCCTGGCTCCATCTTCCTGACACTCACCCTTTACATATTTATAAACGTTAATAAGGTCACCCCTCAGTCTCCTCCAAGCTAAAGAGACCCAACTGCCTCAGCCTTTCCTCGTATGGGAGATGCTTCACTCCCTTCATCATCTTGGTAGCCCTGCCCTGGACTCTTTCAAGCATTCCCTGTCCTTCTTGAACTGAGGGGCCCAGAACTGGACACAATATTCCAGATGGGGTCTCACCAGGGTAGANCAAGTAGATTCTGTCCCATTGACCACCACTCTCTGGCTTCTATCCTTCAGCCAGTTCACAATCCACCTTACTACTCTATTGTCCAGGCCACACTTCCTCAGTTTAGCTACAAGGATGCTGTGGGAGACTGTGTCAAATGCTTTACTGAAGTCAAGGTACACCACATCCACTGCTTTACCATCACCAACCACCTGGTTATGTCTTCATAAAAGGTAATCAGGTTGGTTAAGCATGACTTCCCCTTGGTGAAGCCATGTTGACTGTCTCTTATGACTTTCTTATCCTTGATATACCTAGAGACAACACCAAGCATAAGTTTCTAAACTTTTCAAGACACCATTACCTTTCATGTACATGAAGTGAAAAGGTAACAGCAAGATATTCTGAGTGGATTTCATAAACTGATAGCAGGTCTGGGTATCCAGTCCCTAGGTAGGCCTTGGTTTTGGTTACTTACCGAGAGTTTCTAGAACACAGGAAGCTTACAATTACTGTGTCACATGCTAAATCAATTATCCTTACTTTTTCTCTTACATATAACATATTTTTTGATTCCACTTTCATTTTGTCTTGTGTTGCCCAATATTTTTGATGTCTAAATGCAAATGATAGGAGCTATTCCAATTGTATTTTAATATTTTATTCTCTGGATATCCATGTCTTAACCTGTCTCTAAAGGGGCTGGGAGCTTGTATGAGTCTCAGGGATATAAAACTAACTAAACTTTTGAGAGTTTCACGTCAAATGTAATACCAAGAACAGAGAAGCAGTATTTCATGTGATGTCAAACATGAACCATGAGAGTCTGCTTGAACTGTAAGGAGCAAGTAGGTAATCCCACAAAATCAAAAACAAATAGTCCACAATATACTTAGTATTTCAATGAACCAACAAGGAGGCTACAATCACACAAACTGTATCATAGTAACAGATATCAAATGATCCCCTCTCCAATATTAAAATTACAGTACAAGCTGCAGAACAAAAAAGATCTACCATGGTACTGTCAAAATGATGTATGTAGCTGGGAGGTATTTTGTCTTGAAAGACAGACACTTTATTCTCAGTAAGGCAGGAATGTATTTGAAATGATCTATTTAACAGATTCAGCCTCACCTTGAGTACTGTATGCAGTTCTGGGCCCCACAATTAAAATACATCCAGAGGAGGACAATAAAGCTGGTGAAGGGGCTGGAAGGCACATCCAGGCAGGACAAGGACATTGGCTTTGTCTAGTTCAGTGTAAAGGAGACCGAGGGATTACCTCATTGCTGTGTATGGCTTCTGGAGGAGGTGAATTGGAGAGGGAGGTGCTGATCTCTTCTCCCTGGGATCCAGTGACAGAACATGTGAGAATGGCTCAAAGCTGTGTCAGGGGAGGCTCACACTTGACACTAGGAAACTTTTATTTACTGAGACTGGTGAAACAGTAGAACAGGGTTCTTACAGAGTTGGCCAACGCCCCAAGGGCCTGTCAATGCTTAAAGGGCATTTGGACAACCCTTAATAAGTTTTAACTTTTTGTCAGTCTAAATGTATTTGAAATGTGGCCAGGAGTTGGACTAGATGACCATTGTTGGTCCCTTCCAACTGGAACGGTTCTATTCTTTTCGATTCTAAATCTTTATAATTTCAAAACCTCATAGAACAAGACAGACACCTCCTGCTAACCTACATTCAAAAGAGTTGGATAGAGAAGTAGGATAGAGAAGTAGGACTTGAGCCATTTTTATGAAGCAATGAACAATAAAGTCCTCTTTCTTAACCATTCAAATAGCAAAAGCTGAACACTGTCTTTTCTCCTTGGTCATTTCTCCAAGCATGCTGCCACATTGGGTCTGCCAAACTTCTCCCTCCCTTTCTTGTTCTATTCCCAAAGCTGTTTGCCCCAGCAGATGGAGACAAGATTCAGGTTAGCAGTGCTGGTCTGGCAGAGAACTGGGAGACTAAGAGGTAAATTTCCCTTTATTCTCCCAGCTAAATCTAAGTCGTCGTCATGTTGCAAAGGCTGTGAACAGAAAAGGTCCTTACACCATGAAAAAAAAATCAGGTGATAGGTAGCCTCTGCTTGGGCACACATGATCCCCACACTCTTCAACACCTGGGCTTGTTCAGAATACCACTATCTCAGATAAGCTATGCTTGGCCAGAACAAGCTCCATCTTGCCCACCTCTTCCTATCTCTGATGATTGTCAAGAGTAAGCACCTAGGTATAAAACTGAGCAAATATATAGCAATATTCTTCCCAAATATTCTCCCAGCCTTTGACCACAGAAGGAATTTCTGTTGAAATTCAGATTCTGCCCAGTGAGAAACTGTATCCCATCTCCTTCTATAAGAAAGGCACAAAAGAAGCTGAATTGTAACAGTTTCTGGTCCCCAAAATTAATATCTGTATTGCTGGGGTAACAAAATTTAAAGGTTACTGTACCAACTATATTGTACAGTCTCTAAGCATTTTTACT
>VZTM01031371.1:0-10494 GCA_013400555.1 Jacana jacana
TATCAGGGCCTGAGCTGAACCCATTTCTCAGCCCACCCCTCAGGACAGCCCTCACATACAAACATTTCCTGGCTCCTCCCTTCCTGCATCCCCTTCTGAGCAACCAGCTGATGAAGGAACCCAGATCATTCCTTTGATTTGCTCCTTCGGGTCACCCAAGTATTTTGCTGCAAGAGGTTGAGTCAATCAATCAAACCTTTGCAGAGCAACAAAAGGCAGTACGAGTGTTAATTAAGCTTTGTTGTTTTCAGTACAGAATTCATCTTAAAGCAACTCAGTCTTTTAAAGCAACTAAAAAGTTCAAAAAGTAATAAACTCAAAAGGCCTCTCTTGTTGCATTGTTAAAGACTGCATCGAATTGCATACCTAAAATAATCAAGGAAGTGGGCTTTGACTTCTAAAAGTGAAATTATCCAGATCACTGCTTTTGTGCTTGCAAGCTCAGTAAAGAAACAACACAGGAGGAAGGAAAGCTTCTGGAAAGGTTTTACTGGCTACACCAACAGTGCTGGCTTGTCAGCTACGGGCTTCCATGTTACAAAGCTCAACGTTGCAAAGCAAAGCGTAGGGCTGGGAAACATGGTAGCAGGACATGTGTTTTGACAGGGTTATAAAGTTTTAGTTATATATAGCTATAAAGGGTTTATATTTTTATATATATAAATATATATCCATAGTTATATGGTTTATAAAGGCCTTACTAGGACTTTCTGAATATCCCCTCCAGGTTGACAATGCTGTTGAAGGAAACTGTATTCTCTTTAGAGCTTTACATTACTGGGTTAATTGTAGAGTTTAAATTGAAAAGACTGAAGGAGGATGCCAGAGACACAAAATCAAAAGGAAAATGAGATAGATTCCTTTAAGTTTTGGAGAAAGCCTGGATGAAAGCGTTAGGAGAGATCCAAAAGGAAAGACTTCCTAAAAGAGCCATGCAGACAGAGATGCAACTCAACACAGAGGCCCTATCCTGAAAAATGAAGAATTGGCAGGTGTATGGTAAAGACAACAGGAAGACCTATTCTTCAAAAGAAATTGAATTCTGAGTGGTAGAATGTGATAAGCTACATTTGCAGGCGATGGTTTAGTTTTCTAAGCTTGCTCATTATCTCAGACGATGACTGTGTGTAACAGTCATCTGTACTCTGTAACAGTTCAAAAACCAAAATGGAGAATGAAAGTAATTCTAACCATGTCTAAAAACGAAGTTCTTGAAGCTATTCCAGTGCTAAGAAACATGTAAAAACAGACAATTAGAAGGACACCGCTATGGAGATAACCAGAGACTATTAAAGAATTATCTATAGTTATTCATCTAGGTCTCCCGACTGTAAAATAAAACATTCACCCTAAAGAGATACAAATTTGACTAAATAGCTTCTATGGACACCAACAACAAATTAGCTTCTCTTTTAACTCCAAACAATTATGGTCTTGATTGAAAATGGTGTATTTTTCCTATGTGGCCAATGATGCCTAAAAGACTTTCTAAAAGTTTTCTGGTATTACACACTTAAAATGTGAATTAGCCACTGCTTTATGAAATAGACTATAGAAGTTTCCAAAACATTAAGAAAACACTAAGATCAAATGGTGTAAGCTTTGACACTATGAATGAATTTGCAGAAAAAACAGTACCTTTAATCTTGAGAGATACTACTGTTTTCAAATTAATAGTAAATGATGATGAGTATTTGCTTAAACTTGATAATCTAATGCAATATAAAGCAAAGTTAGAGACGACAAGTCATCACTTGATCTTCAGTGATGTTGGAAAATTATCCAATCTCCCCTCTTTAAGTATCAGAAGAGTTTCATAATTTACTTGAGAAATGATTTTACTAACGTCAAACACATAGAAACATGCCCTAAGGTGCCCAGAATATTTTTATATATCTATATAGCATGATGATATAGTTTATCCCACATTCTTTCCCATAGCTCCATGTTACTGTGAAAACTTAATTCCTAGAGGAGGTGCACTTGAGGATTTGGGCCTCAATATGAGCAATAAGATACACTAGGGACAGTGAAGAAAAGCCCTTCTGATTCAAGGTCACCAAGGATTAATCTATTGGAAGCTACTATCATGCTTTAAACATAACTACCGAGTTGCAATTTTCAAAACTATAAGACTGATAGGAAGCAGATGACAGAAAATGCTTAAACCCTATGTAGATGGCTTGTGCATGTTTTCAGTGTGCTGTTTTCCTGCTCCAGCAGGGGGATTGGACTAGATGGTCTCTCAAGGTCCCTTCCAATCCCTGATATTCTGTGATTCTGTGATCACAGCATTGAAACATTTATAGTAGTTTCTCAAAACCAGAGGAATCTGATCTTACACAAAAGATGCTTCCGCCATAAGACATTTATCAAGGGCTTACCTAGAATAGGGATTTGAAGACCAATTTTTTAATCAGAAATGTAATTTCTGACTTGAAGTAAATTATGCTAAAACAGGGGAAAAAAATAAAGGATTTAATTCACGTGTTGATTCTTAAATATCTGACTTGAGCAAACAGTTACTGTAACCTAACTCAGCTATTTTATGTAGAGAAAAGCCCTACATTGTTGACCTTTTGAAAATTATAAGGACTATTTGAAGAGTTGAAATGTGATAATGGGCAGATATGGGGTGTTCCATGAGAAGTATTCCGCTCTGAAAAACCCATTAGAATGTGTGAGCTTGCCTCAGAACTTTTTTTACTAGAAAGTGATCTAAGGTTCTTGCTTCAAGTTCTAGCTCTCTTGATTCCAAAAGACGTAGCAAGTTTCTGCTTCAGCACTGGAAGAATATGTTCCTTAGACTCCCACACACTGCAGAAACATGGTAAACTTCAAGTCTGCTAGAGGAGCTTCAAACTGAAGTTAAATAATCTCTACAAACACAACTGAAATAATTTAAACAGATTAAAATAGCTGAATCGTAAGACTGGTACTGTATATTTCAGGAGGGTGATGTAAACCTGAGAGAAAAATAAGTAAAAATCTTAAGGGAGATAGTGTTCTAAAACTTATGAGATTGTTCTGCATTTTTTCTTTTTTTTTTTTTGCCATTCGAGTAAGACAGTTTATCCCACATTCTTTCCCATAGCTCCATGTTACTGTGAAAACTTAATTCCTAGAGGAGGTGCACTTGAGGATTTGGGCCTCAATATGAGCAATAAGATACACTAGGGACAGTGAAGAAAAGCCCTTCTGATTCAGGGTCACCAAGGATTAAACCCAGAAGTCATTATGGAGGCAGCCACAGGTGAGAGACCAGCAGCTTTCAGAACTAGTTAGCTGAGACACACATGCCTTCACAACGATAACAGATCAGCCTCTAAATTCAGATGAAGGAGATAAACATGCTCAGCCAGCAAGGCTGGATTGAACCAAATCCAGAACGGAGAGCAGCAGAACTGATGGACCCCTGAGCAGGCTGTTTACTAAGGAATTTATCATTGATTGGGTTATTGCAAGCAACAGATAATTGTTTTCCGTTCAAGTACTGGACATTTGTGTTCTGAAAAGGTTGGTGAAGACAATCAGCACTGAACTACAGCTCATGTCAAATTGAGCCAAAAACCCTCAGAGGGGTATCTCTGGTTTAGACTGGTGATAGGATGAAATAAAGAAGATGCTATGCAAAATTAGACATATTCCAAATCTGCCAAGTTCTGCAAAGGTCATGTTTGCTCCACCTACACTCCTAGTGTTTTTGATCTATACTCTTGAAGCATGACCAGATACTGCTGTTAGGTAGAAATACCAGTAGTCCTCACTTTAGCAAAGCACAGAACGTATGCCTCCTTTTGCCATCCCCGAGTATACATGAGATGCAGAGATTTAGTGCAGTTATCAAAATGTAAAGAAAAACTCTGACAAACTGTTCCTGCTCTGATAAAGTACATTAGGTCATTAGGTGCCTAAAATCAGATGGAGAACAACAGGAATGAGAGGAAAGAACAAGCTGCTGAAATGCTAAGCTTAGCTGACTCAGACAGGTTCCCTGGTAACAAAAGCAGTTACATTTATAAATATGCTGCAGCCCCCACAATATGGATTATTTCCCATTGTTTTTAAAAAATGTGTGCTTTAAAAATAAAGATAAAAAAAACCCAACAAACTTTTGCCAAGGTATACTAAGAATTATATTCTGCCATTTTGCTCACACTGAATTATCCCAGGACTATTGACTCTAAGAAATTAATTCCTTGCTGTGTGTATAAAGGGAGAAAAATCTCCCTTAGAAATTAAATGCTACCATTAAAATTAAGATATCCAGCTTCCACTCTCACCTTTAGGTTCCTTTTAAATGAAGTATTTCTAATAGAAATACTCTGCTTATTTAATGCAGTACATAAAAAGCCAATAAAGTCCAAGATTGCAGGTGGTTTTACATAATTTTAATTTATAATATAATAAAAATACACAATACCTAAAGTACTGCTAAAAATGAGCTTTCTTCCTCTCTGTGTTAAGAACCCTATTCATGTTTGGATAATTTTACATTTATTTTAACTTTCTCTAAAATAGCTATCAGCCTAAGTTATATCAAAGTATTATTTGTACAAAAAACAATCTATTTTTGATACCACTATTCTTCCATATCTGAGTCATATCAGTCACGACAGCTGTCTGCATAAAGCTCTACCTCACTTCTAAGTCCTCAAACGTACATAAACTTTATTACTTGGTGGGTTAGATGATTACACTGGAACCCAGCTAATAACAGATCTACATTTTAGAGATTGTCTTAGAATTAACAAACGAAGCACTAGTTATCTATGACAGTAATGACAGAAATTAAGGGAGAATTATTCGGAAAAAAAACCCCAAACACCAGACTTTCACGATAGGTCTAATTTGCAGAATTGCAACAAGAATTACCACGCCTGGTGTTAAAACAAAACAACAGAAGAAATACCTAAGCCCAGAAAAACACTATAAGTCACATTTCTCCTCCAGCTCTTGTCTCTTCCTAAAATTACCAGAGTAGCAACAGAACACAAGAATCACCAAGGCAGCTTCAGGCAACTTCATTCCCCACCTACACCATCCTTTACTCTGGAAGAGAGATGAATCTGTTCAGTGGTTTCTCTCTCCCCCCGACTGCATTTCTCCCTGCTTTTCTCAATTCACAAAGCAAAGCAACTCTGGTCCCTGCTGCAACAGCTCTCACCGATTACCCAGCGACACAGATGTTTTGGCTTTTCCCAATCCCCCCAGTTCAATTAACTCTACTCCTTCTCCCAGCTCAAGTCTGACACCTGCCCATTCCCCAGCTCACCAATCTGCACCACAAACAACTATTTTGTCTTCATCCTTTCATACACTTATCCTGATGCTCCATGAATTTGTCAGTCTTTACTTCTTTTCTCTCCTAGCATTGGTAAGAGATGCTGGGCTCCTTCCACTGCCTCTTCCACAAATGCTTTACAATAAAGGGCTCTGGCTTTGGAAAGGTGGGTGCTTTCTGCTTCCCTTAGTATGTCTCATCAGGCACTCTCCCTGCACAGCACAATGATTGCGACAGCAGGGACCGAACAGAGAGCTGGAACTGAGTGAGCTGAAGAGGCACTGCAGGGTCTTTACTTCAGTTCCCACTCATACTTACTGTGCAATCACACCATCATACCTTATCAGTTGTTGTTCTTGAACACACTATTAAAAAGGTGGACTAAGCAACATGTAGGATGATTCAAACTGAGATTAGGTAACCCAAAGAGGTTTGATCCCAGGAAGGTCCCAGAGCTGCACCCAGCTGGGTCTGCAGGACACACCTGGTGAGCAGAGCTAGATACTGGCAAGGAAAACCAGAACAGCTCAGTAACTTGCTCATTAAAGAGAATCCTATCACGGTGCATAGCTTAGTTCAAATTTAAATATTACAACTTGAATCTGGGCATTCAAAGCTCAAAAATGGTCCTAAAATTTGTTATATTCAATTAGAGGGGAGGAATTGCATATACAAGCCTTGATCTTGTGCTCTGGAGCAGAAGACCACATTGCAGAAGGGAAGACAATTACAAAAGCAGGTCCCCATAGCACTTTAAGAGTTCCCCTCTTGTTTGCACACCTCTGTTTTAAAGCTGAGGTGTTTGGCAGCAGACCAAGGGCGCACGGGGCCAGCAGCCCAGGCAGAGAGGGACTGGGCAGAGCAGGAGGAGCTTGCCTGGGGGAGAACAGCCCGGTGTGATGGGGACAGAGTTGAACACCTAGATTTGGATGCAGCTGGAAGAAGCCAGAGGCTTTCCCATTTTTGTGCTTAGAGACAAGCGAGTTTATGGGGCACAAAGCAAAGTGCCCACATACCCACAGGCAGGAGGTGGTGAAAGCCCAGTGCTGAGCAGGCAGGGGGAAGTAAACCAGTCTGCCATGTCAAGCTTCACATGTGCAAAGCCATTCATTGGGCGAAAGCAGAATGTTTGTATGGTACAGAGAACTGGGAGTGAGACATTCTGGGTTGTTGAGACAAGCCAGGGCTGTTGATTTGGAGGAACTGAGGGAGGAAGGGGGTGGTTGAGAGCACCTGCAGGAGCACTCCTGAGCAGTCTCATCTCAAGGCAAGCAGCAAGCCCACTCCTGAGGAAAAAGACAACAGGAAGACAGAGATGTTCATACAGCAGTCTTGGGAGCATTACGCATCTAGAACAGCCCCAGTTTTAAAACAGAAAGGCATCAGCATTGTGAGTGGGATGCCAGTGGCTACTCCACTCCACCAGGAGACTTGTGCATCTTCACACTGAGGAAGATGACTGACCCAGCCACTGACCCTGGCTGCAAAGGCAAAGCATGTGGTGATGGAAGGAGACTCTGCAAATCAACAATTCAGCTGACAGGGTCATAAGGGAATCTGAGATGCATCAGTAGCATCTACTGTCACTGCAAAGTCAGGTTTTGTATTATCTACACTCATTCAACTTTTGGTTTTTTCTCTCCAAACACAGAACTGTCATTCCAGTGAGCTAACTGGTGGTGATAAACATAGAAAAATTGTTCCTTTGCACTGTAATTTGTCATAAACAGCTTGTGATTATTGCAGGAAGAACACGAAGATTGAGTGAGAACAGATTGAGTGAGAAAACACTGTAGATGGCTCAAAAGAAGTACCTGAGAAACTGACACAAAATATGACAAGCTGGGACAACCATCACAATTTCTAAATTCCATCCAGCTCATTAGTGATCAGAAGAGATCATGGGAAATGTCCTGGGATGATCAGAACCTTTCACTTGGTCTTGATTTTGTTTCATTAAATATAAGATAACTATTTTAATAAAGTGCTACTGCTGGGAGACACTAACAAAAAATGGTACTCTACTCCTTAGAGGAACTAGAATAATCTTGCTAAATGTTCATTAAAAAACCCTCATATTTTTGAGAAATCTCCCATTCCCACCAAGTCACTAAAGCACTGCTGGTATGGAGCAGCAGCCGAGTGCTGCATTCTGATGCTTTTCCATATTATAACTTGTTGCTTTCTTCAAGATTTCTCATCTTTCTGTTTTGTGTATGAGACTGATAACTGGCTTCATCCACTCCACGTACTAGCAATGAAAGCTTGAAGACCAGAAAAATGAAAATACCCTTCTCAGGAAAGGTTTTTCCAGCCTCCTTCCCATTCAAAAATATTCCAGCAAAACTGCTCACTCTGTCAGGAAACAAACCATTGAACTCTCAGGTGCAGATTGTAAGCCCTGCTGTATAGTTCTGCTCCAAAAGGTCTTTACTGTGGGTAAGGGAAGGAAGACATTCGCCCACAACAAGAAAATTTTGCAGTGTTCTGAATGGCTTTCATTTTTTAACACATCTAATAAAAGATTTGCCAATGAATGGCAGCTGGTCAAAATGCAATAATTTGCTGCCCATCCAGCCCAACATTTCTAAATTGGAAATTTGCCATCCAAAGCATACTTGCACAACAGCCACTCCCAAGCACAAGGCAGAGAGAAGACAGTGGAGGGTAAGTCCTACTCAGCCTTCCAGAAGACCTAGGCAAACTGGTAAAAAGCAGAGCTGATTCCTGACAGCCCAGACTCATGGTGTGGCTACCGTGGGAGGTGAAGTGAGCCAGACTCTTACTCATTGCTATTTGCAAGCCCATGGGTGCATGAGAATCCAAGACTGCTTCACAGTGAGTTATTTAGAAGAATGAGAAGTATGTTTAAGAAAAACGACATTTGAGAAAGTCACAATCTGTTTGCCCATTTTTCCTTCTTCCTCTGACTATCAATTAGCAGCAAATGTCTTATTCACCACCCATTCTTCGCCTTCTTTTTCTTCTATGTGAGCTTTTCTTTTCCTTTCAGTCTTTAAAGCATTTAAGGGAGTCATCAATTTTTCTATATAACATATTAATCTTTACATGACTTTAATATTCACATCACTGTCAAAGGCAGAAGCTCCTTTGCTGAAGGCTGTGGTACTGACAGAAAAACTTTAAATTTAGCTCAGTATATATACATATATTTTCCCTACTTCCCACACACATAAAAGCTGCACATTCCAGTTGGAATTCCTTTAAACCCTTTAATTACACAGGTTATTCAGTCTGCCTCTTTCCTTCCTGATTACTTTTAAACTAAATTAACCGCCTGCCTCTTGCTGTCCTTTCTACATTAGCAGGCCCATTATTGATTTTTATTATCTTTCCAAAGAGAAGGTTTTGCAGCTGATTGCTATTTACACTGTAAGCAGTTCACTTACGCTGAGAATTCATGCTGCCTCCGAGACTGCTAAAGACGGTTCTCTCGCAGCTCAGCTATGCCCAGCACTGAACCAGGTATTAGTGAGAACATTACACAGCTTTGCAATGGGGAACAAAGATGAACACACAAACGCTTCTGTAGCATAAAGAGCACAATGATATTGCTCATTTATGAAGCACTCCTGTACCAAAATAGCTCCTCAGGAAAGTTTATCATTTACTAGCTGGCTCCCCAAAGAGGTTCCTGTTTGCTCTCCAGCCTGCAGTGATGTTGGCAGAAACAAATGTGTTGCTGCTTTTTCTTCACTCACAATCAACGTAGGGATAAAGCAGGTAGAAGGGAAGGGAGAGAATGAGGGAAACTAAACTAGTGAATGCTTTAGACAATGTTTGGCACTTTGAAAGCCCCAGAGATGCTGATGTAGGGCTGGAAAAGAATGCTTCAAGTCAGGAGAGCTGCTGACCGATGCATTGGCTAGAATTACCTGCAGACAAGGAAAGGGTCAACTCTTCACAGCTACAGACCGGGTTTTCTTTTTCTTTGTCAGGTACATCTGAACAGCAAAGCTCACCCAGCAAGTTGCCCCAGTGATAGCTATAGCTGTTGTTTATGATACATTCCTACCCTGAGTGCTTCAGAAACCTGATTTCTCATTGATTATGCCACTTTCCACTCCTAGCAGCAGCAGCATCAGAGCAGAGGAATCAGAGACTGAAGCAAGAACAAAAAAAGGCCTGAAGTAGCAACACTGATTTGTTTTACCCATACATTGCAAGTGTATGGTTTCTTCCCTCAGCTACAGTTCTGAGTTCCCAAAGCACTGCAAAAATGGTCAAAACCAGAGGAAAATGAAAACATAAATTGATAGTTCAGAGACAAAGCTAGAGAGAAGCGCATTTCAAGCAATATATGGTTTACAGTGGATTGAGAAAATAAATACAATTAAAATAAACATAAAACTTCCCGAGAAGCCTACAAAAAAACAGAATGCAAAACAGTGTAGGAGATTATAAACGTAATGACTGAGAATATACAACATACTACAGTAATTAGGATTCTGCATTTCTCCCAGGTATCTATACAGTTGGACAAAAACAGACCTCATCAAAGAATTGAATTGTGTTGCAATTTAGGCCTTTAGAACCTACGGGGTTTATATAATGGGATGCAAACTTCTCCCCCTAAATTATCAATGTCCTCAATGAATGCAGACAAATCTATTTGCTCCTCTAGGCTGGAATCTCATTTTAATCAGGGTTGTGAGTACCATTGTGTCTGCCACAGAAATAATTGCAGTTTAATATGAAGATACTTGATATAGCTACAAACCAACCAGCCAGGTAACAAATGTGGAGGGACCACAGTGGCACTTGCCAAAGCCTTGGTAGAACTTTCACAGTGACACCTTGCTTCCAGTTGAGCAGTGCTCAGCCTTCTGCTAGAAATGGGCAACGTTTTGCAGCCCTATCAATGCATGTTCTGAACAAGTGCTGCCCACAGGGTATGCAAATCACATTGATCACAATATAAACAGGAAATGTAATTTTGCTTTTCTGGAACATATATGCGGTATCAATAAAGTCGTCCTCTCAAACATATGGCCTGTGAATTGCTGTTCTAAATCCCAAGGAACTAAAAAAGCCAACTTACATTTCTTCTCCTTCCTGCAGAATTTCTAGGGTGAAAACAAATTTCAAAGCAATTTCTTTTACTGCTCCCCAAGTCACACAGATCATCTTCCCTTGTCTCATAGTAAGACTTTTTACTTCACTGGCAGCTACACAGTGCATGGATTGCA
>VZTM01031372.1:0-79599 GCA_013400555.1 Jacana jacana
TTTCATTCTCTCTTTTGCTAGTTTGAGTATCAGAAAACAGGATCAAAACTTTTTCACTTTGATTTTCTTTCTAGACCCTATGAGCCAAACACAGCACTAAACAATTGCTACGTGAAACAAGAGGCTGCTGCTTTCAGTTCCAGCCTCTCCTGCAAAAAACATGCTCCTCAAAAAAGGTTAACCTGCCTTTAAAGAGCAGCCTTTTTCATATAAGAGATGCAGGTGTAAGTTCCTAGCATTAGGTTTCAGTTCTTGATGCCCATGGGTCTGCAACCAAGCTTGGTAGAAATAAAAACCTGAAGGCTTGATACTGAACTAACTAAAAGTTGGTAGCAAAACTTCCATTAATTCCAGGGACACAGCCCCCTAGCTGACTTGCTCAATCCATCCATCAATACCCACCTCATCTGCTTTCTATGCTTATAGGAGGAACTTTGCAAATTGCCTCCTCCATCCCTTTCAAGATCATAGTGCACTGCATAGTACAGCCTGTCTTATCCAGCAGGGAGATTTGCTTAACCTGAAATTTATTCCTCAAGACAACATTATCCAAAGGCAAACTTATTATCTTAATTGAAAAAGAGAAAAGAGAGCATAGGTGTGTTTCTAACATCTCCTATACCCCCCAAAAGAGAAAATGTTACATCCAGATTAACTGGGTTACAGCTTCCAGGCTCCATTTATCTAATTTGCTACTGGAGATAATTCCCCATTCTCTTAATTGTTGTGCAGGAGTATAAAATTCAGTTTTCATAAAAATTCACTCTGATTGCTAAAGCCATCCACACTGTCTATGATATCAATGCCACTAATCGCATTTCCCTTTCGTGTCCCTCCCTCTCTTTTCCCTCTAAAATCAAAATAGATGCTTCTATATCAACATTAAATCAATTTGTTTGCGGCCCAGAAGCCAAATTAAATGTGTTCTTTTATACTCAGCACTCAAAGAATTGGGAGAAATAAGAATAAATAGGAGCCATTAATTAAATCTCACAGGGAACCACACTGCTGCAAATGCAAAAGAAAACCTATTTCCCCCGTAACTACTATTTTATGCTAAATGCATCATAATTGCTATTCAAGACCAGATTAAGAGTTTGTTTTTCCAGCATTCACTTTCTTTTTATTTGTGATCAGACTGCAGACTAAATCTAGCTCTTTGCATTCAAACCTAAACATGTTTTCTGAGCCATGGGTATGTCTGTGGTGCAAGTGTGATCACAGAGAACCAAGCATCAAGGCTAAGCAGCGTGGAGCCTTATGGTCCCAGCACAGGCTCTTGTATAGGCTATGATTTGTTGGCTTTATTCTGTGCTCCTAACAATAAGCCCTTTAAATTCTTTTCCCCATGTTCTCCTTCCCAAGTTAAGGATGGTAGAGTCTCTACAAGTCAATAACCTGCAATTCACAGATGCTTCCTGTGCTTTGTATGACTTTGGGCACATGGCTTCATAAACAAGATCTAAGCCAACCGGGCTGCAAGCCTGAAAGTCTTTTCTAGGTCTGGCCATAGAAAGACCCTTTCCTCGCTAAAAGCCATTCAAGTTCAAATGTGAATTTTGATGAAATACCAAAGATGCCAGGTTGGGTTTGTCTTCATTTAGGCACCAGTCCCAAAGAACTTCCCCTCTCCCTGAGCTGATCAGCAAAAAAATCCTAAACATCTTAAAAATCATACCTTGTGTGAAACGGTTTGTTGGGGGGTTGTTCTTATTTTTTAATTAAGAGATAAATCCATTAAATGTTCCAAGTTCATCTTCATGCATTTTGTTATATTAGGCATATATGAAAGCCTCTTGAAGCTTGCAACTCTTATGACAAATTACAGCAGGCCATATAAAACCAAATACAAGGCATCTTGGAAAGCACAAGGAACCGCAAATTCTGAAACCACAGTCTGTGTTTAGAGCTAAATAGACATTTCTCAGCTTACTTTGGGGCAGCAGAAACACTTCTGGTCCTCGTGTTGGTTAATGTTTTATAATCAAAGCCCCATCAACAGCCTGGCATCACTGTGACCCCTCCACTTGTCAGATAGGAACTACAGCTCTCTGCAACCTGCACATCCTCAGTTCACATCACGCAGGGATTACTAACAGGCAGCAGTTGAAGACAATCTCTCCCCCATGGGTGTGCTCAGCGCTTTTAATACTCCTAATCCCTGAAAGGCTGAAGTCAAACTCAAATCAAATAAGAAAGGGTCTTTAATAAAGGAAGGATCCAAGATCTCCATTCTTAAATATAAGTACAGGAAACCAGCAGAGGGAATGCAATCCTCACATTCTTGTAATCACAGAGAAGGCCTGGCAGAGCCTGTGGATGTCCCAACAGCTGCACAGATGTTACTTCTATATTGTACTTATCATCTGAGCAAGTAGATAAACAGTATGATCCTATCCTCCAAAGCAAATACATTTCAAAGCCAAGTTCTAACAGATGACAGCCCAAATGAGACAAAAGAAAATCTTCCACTGAATACACACCAGGAAGAGACCTCATAGTTTTAGAGTGACAACAACTGACAGTTATCAAACATTCTGTGGCCTCTGGAAAATAATACCCAGAAATATGTAACTAGCAAAGATACTAAATATACATGTATGCCCCTAGCTATAGCCATCAAAAATCAGAGCTCTCTTTCTGTACACATGCACACAAAACATGCAAAATCCTATCATGCAGTCTAACATGGTGTATATGTGTGCATGCACATGTATGCATGTTATAGCAATAGAATCTTAAGGGGTAATAAAAAAAAAAAGTGCAGAAAGAACATTTGTTGTCAAATGAAAATCAAAGTAACTCATAATAACATACCGATATCAGAGTGATTTCTACTGAATCCTCTTGGGTTTACCCCTTATAACATGGGTATAAACACAACATGGGATAGCAACTGTTTTTTACCACTAACTCCTCTCCTAAATGCAGATCTTTGTGCATCGTCGCTTATCAAGCAGTAATTCACACATTCTCAAACATCACCAAAAGATCATAGAAGATGATATTGTAACATATTCATCTCTTCTCAGTGAAATTGCTTTCTGAGTAGTAGCTTTATTTTTGGGTTTTTATAAAGTAGGATTGATAGGTCAATTGCAGTGCAGTCTGAGACAGTAGCCATCTCCTGGATCATGCACACTGCCACAGGAGACAGAGGGGCTTTTCAAGTGCTCAGCACTGAGCTAGCCCTCAAAGCAGTTTTAGTATCAGTTTGAATGGGAGTAGCATTAGGCCAAGGGTATGTCAGGCAAAATTAAGACATATAAGCTAGCTGCATCTGAGCACAGGAGTGCTGAAAACAGTGTGGATGCACAGCCATAAAGTCTAATTGAAGTCTTAAGTACTTAAAGTCTGTTTTTGTTCACTGAGAATCATTTCATTCTCTTGAAATTCTCTGCATTTATTTTATTCTTTTTGCATTTAATTATACTTTAAATATTTTTTCCAAGCCAAGAAAACTGCCACTTGCATGTTGAAAATGTTGAAATGAGATGCTCTCAGCAGTTGAAATCTGTTTCTTAAAGCTTTTTCCACAGGAAAAAAAAAAAAGGAAAAAAAAAAAGGATCAAATCAGCTCTTTCCCACACAATTCCGGTTTTGACAAATTGGCATTTCTAGATGAAGTATGTTCTTCTAAAACATCCTGTTCAGTTCTATTTAAATACATAAAAAATGTGAGTGGTGAAACTATGTGGTGAAGTATATTTATCTAGGGCTCAAGTCATGAAATACTGAACATGGCTACAGGAACCTTATTCAATACCCACTCCAATGAAACAAACCAAACCAAATTGGGTTTTGGAGCTGCAAGGAGAGATCACTCAGAGAAAATACCTGTGTCACAGACAAAATAATTTTCACATCATTACTTCTGTCACAGAGGTGTTCCCAATATCCAACTGCTAGTTCAAGTTAAAGGAGGTTAAAATAGTCTGCTTTTAAACTCAATACAGTGAAGCTCACTGCACCCAAATACAGTCAATTTAGGATGGTGTTACACACAGTTGGGACAATATAAACAATTATATTCACTTTTTACAACTAATTTATAGAATCATAGAATGATTTATGTTGGAAGGGTCTTTAAAGATCATGGAGTTCCAACCCCCCTGCCATGGGCAGGGACACCTCTCGCTAGACCAGGTTGCTCAAAGCCCCATCCAGCCCAGCCTTCAATGGCTAGGGCATCCACAAGTTTTCTGGGCAACCTGTTCCAGTGTCTCACCACCTTCATAGTGAAAAATTTCTTCCAGATACCTAACCTAAATCTACCTTCTAGTTTGAAGCTAATAACCCTTGTCCTGTCACTACATGTCCTTGTAAAAAGTCCCTCTCCAGCTTTCCTGTAGGGCCTCTTTTAGTTACTTGAAGGTCTCCCCGAAGCCTTCTCTTCCCCAACTCTCTCAGACTCTGCATAGCAGAGGTGCTCCTGCCCTCTGATCACTCTCACAGTCCTCCACTGACCTCACTCCAACAGGTCAACAGATCTTATAATATGTTGCAGAAAACATTCACAATTAGTCTAAGACTGGTTATTATACCTTAATTTTTTGCACATGAATGCTTTCTACAACATCCAATACTGGCGACTGCCATAAGAGAATCACATCTATGAGGCTTCACCAGGCTACAGAACAGGCTGAATTTTTAATTCTTAAGCTTTTTTTTTTTCCCCCAAAAATGCATAGAGAACATAATTCCATTTTTTAGATCTTCATAATTAGTTACCCATCATTTAGTTTAATAATCTTGTTATGAATTCATTTGTTGTACAAAATTTTTATGCTTATTGCCACATGATATGATTAAAAAATTGTAGCAGTCCTCTGTACATTGATGAACATATCTAAAAATCAGTAAAATTAGGAACACAGAGCTTAAAATGTAAAACTAAAACATTAATTTTAATAATGTAGGCAACCTATTATATGACTTAAACAATGAGATAGATAAAAACACTGGCAAAAAATGTAAATCAAGTAACTAAGATTCTCAGCCATGTCTCTGATAATAGACAATGATCAGTCTTCAACATAATCATTACAGCAATCAATTTTAAAGACAGCCCTTGTAAAATCTAAGCTGTAGCAGCTGCTAACTGGAGACTAGTTTGCAACAGTTTGAAACTGGCAATAAAAATTTTCTAAAGATTTTTGAAGATTAAATGAAAAAACAAAAAAACAAACAAACCCCCAAAAACCTAATCAACAGGAAAAACTGAAGTCCCATACCATAGCCACAATAGTCTGATAACAGCTAAAATGGAGGAATAAATATGCAACTCTCTTAAACAACATCAAATAACAAGCTTCAGGGCACCTGTTATCTTCTCTGTATGCAAATTGCTCAAGTTTGGTCCAGCTGTTAAATACCAAATCAATGCACATCCAAAATTATTCTGCATGTCCAATTGAACCTAACCCAGGAAATCTGTCTCTAGAAGATCGCGCAGAATGAAGGAGAATTAGGAAGAGTTAGCAGTGTAAAGACAACGGACAGGAACTCAGCATAAAAATGGTTGTGGGAAAATCTTAGGACATTATTCCAGTAAAACTAAGTAAATCACTTCTTGGTTGCTTCTAGATGGCTTCTCAATGGTTGCTGAACACATCCCAAAACTGCTCTGCCCTAATCCCTCTCAGAATACCCTTTCCCCACTTTTCCCAGAGTTTAGGCAACACGAAGAAACCCCAGACATATGATGAAGAACGAAAAAGTGCTACTGATTTGCAGTTGCAAGCAATTGATAATGATTTGTTGCAAAGGTCACAGCAATAAGTTGAGATGTAATGGTACTTTGTATTGCCCCCCCTGTTTCAAGGATAAACTTAGGGGAGGGGACAAATAAAAGCAAATAATTAGCATTAACAGAATTCAGGTAATTGAGTCTGCTTGTAACAATAAGAGGACAAGAATGTTACTCTGCTTGTGCTCAGTTGCCACATCCAAAACATTTTTGCTCCAGATTTGAGGCTTGTAACGTCCCTTCTCCGACTAAGAAATTGACTTGGGTTTCTTTGATGCATTAGCAAATACCCCTGTAAGTGCATGTGTTCTCTATATACCTGCATATTTCTTGCACATGTAAAGCAGAATCCAAGAGCATAATGTAGAATAGAGAGCGTGTCTACTAAACGGAGGATCAGGAAGCAGTCTGCATTGCTATCTAATCGGATATGAAACTCATTGATGCTCATTTACATATCTGCTGTTGATTATAGTGGAAATTATTACATTCATTTTAATTTTCCTCAAGCAGTGTTGTCTGTGCAGTTCGCCAGGGAAGTTGCATGGAATCATTTCAACCCACTTATTGCAGCACTTTTCTTTTTTCCTTCTGCATGCACAATAGGGATTGATTGTGGTGGTAAAATTACCTGTATTTAGGATTGAGAATTCCGCCTAAAGAAGTTATCTTAACAAAAGGAAATTTCCCTCTGCCTAAAACCTAACTGTGACTGTTTCCAACTCCCCACTTCTCAGCTAAAATAATGCTGCGTATGCCACTCCAATCTCCACCAAGATCTCTCTCTTCATATTGTCATGTCATTTACTGTTAGCAAGCTTCTTAAGGAGCCCATCCCCTCAGGGGTGGATACCTGGCTTTTTTGACATCGAGATTACCCCTTTTCCTCACCCCTTCCTTCTTTCTCTGAGAGGATGTCGGTTGAGTCTGCAACCTCTTGGCAGAGAACAGGGCAGCAGGGGGGAAGGGAAGAAGCTGTTTGACTTTTCTCATGATCATAGTTAACCAGACTTGTCTGACCTGTCCTAAATTGTACTTGCTTTATTACATGGTTGGAGTCCCTAGGTTCTCCGACAAGATGTAATCGCTGCTTAGGAATGGTAATGCATGCAATGTTGAAATTCATACATAAATTATTTATACCACAACTGATTGGGAAATTCACCCACGATTCTTCTTCTCTTGGGTCTAATTTTTTGTGAATTATGTACCTCTGAGAACAGACTGCTTGTACTTGGGAGAGAGATCACTGAACCAGAATAATCTTTACTTGACATGTCAAGATATTGCAGGAGGTTTATACCAATTCTTGTGTGATATAGGAGCATAAAACTAACTGATGACATGAATTTAATATTACCATTAATAAATATTTTGAAAAATGCTTACAGGCTAGGAGGAATAGAAGCATGCTGCAGTCTATGAGAAAGTCAGAAGTGGAAAACAGGCTGTAAAATGTAACAATGAAAACAATTATATTCATGAGTGGAAATACCTGTCTGCATGTGCAATTCACCGATTTTATTAGTTTCCATATACCTGTAAAATAAGTTTGACCTTGTTCTGCCCCTCACATTATAGAAGCTTGTATTTGATCAATCATCCTTTTTATGAGTAATTTAGTTCCAGTAATAGCACATTACTCTGAAAAATATAACTGCAGTGATATCTCTCTGTGCTTAAGTATCACAATAACTGTTATAAAAGCAAACTTGTTTTCACCCGCTAATATTTTTCAGAATGAGCAGAAGATAACAATATATCTAAATATATCTAAAATATTTTCAAGGTAAGGGCAGAAATATCCAAGCTTTGAGGATTTTTTTTAAAACCGATTTACGTATGTAAACATTCCTGGTGCAGAGGTGAAAAGAAAGGCTAGGTGCATCAGCGATATTCTAGTTTCCTGGACAGCTAGAACACAATAAAACACAAAATCAATTTATTTTGGATCAACATGACTCAAACAGCTCTTGACCCAGAATAAAACTGCAAGTTGCTTCCCATCAACTTCCTTCAATATTTAATTGAGGAATACATACATACATAAAAATACATAAAAAGTAAGAATCAAAATACTTAGGAGACTTTTATCATTAAAGGGAAAACCAATACGGCAAGGCATACAATCTTTCTCTGAAAATTCTCCTGCTAACAAAACACTTCAGTTTCCTTATTCTTCCCCCACCCTTCCACAAATACTGCCAAAGATCAGCAAAGCAGTATAGCATTTCCATAGCCACTGCATGAATTTCTTCTTCATTCACCAACTTGGTCTCCCTTTCAAAGGAGCCACCATAACAATTGTTTAGAAACACTGTGCTGTCATTCAGCAAACTACTTAGGTCTAACTTTAGCCATCCTGTACTAAAATGGTCATATGTGCCCGAAAGATGTAGTTCTAGCTCAGCGTGAACCAAGCATCCTGCCCTTTACAGTTTTGGTCTAACAGCATCCAAGACTATTTAGCACTGCACTGAAGAGGAACAGAGCTATCTATCACACATCCATTTACACTGCAGACACAGAAACAATGTGGTTTAAAGTTAGCACAGGGTTCTCAATACACTTAAAGCAGAGGTTAGTCATCTGCTGAGCTCAGGCTGCAACAGCAGACAGCAAGGTGGAGAATTAATATGATTAAATCCTTCAAATCAAGACAAAAAGGGGAATAAAACAAGTAGTATCATAGTAAATACACAAAAAAAAACTGGAGTGCTTTGTCCAGCCTCTGCAAAGGACAATAAACTCTTTAAATAAATTGTTGGATCTAATGGGCACAGCCTGCAGATACTGCAGGAAAAAAACACTTCTGAATATATTCAGCATTGATCCTATTGGGAAAGAATAAGAGATCTACAAAAACAACCGTACACAGGGAACAAATGCCCAGTGTTCTTAATGCATTTCTAATGCTCTATTACCAATTACCTGGCACAAAATCTGAAGGTTTCCTTTTACCCATGACTCTAGAAACACTAGTACCAAATCATGTGGGGACTGGGTGAACAAACCCCAAACCCACTAGGCCTCTCCGCCATCCCTGCCCCGCAGGCTCTACACCAGCCTGGCACACTTAGCTCTATGTACATTCAGGCTGCTCCTTCACATCTCCTCTTCCTCCTTGTTTGTTCACTGCAGCGCTCCATCCACACAAGCCGGCCAGCCAAGGTGCCCCCGTCCCATTTCCAGGTGGATCCCATCTCAGGAGGAGACCCCGTCCCGGGCAATTCTTGATGAAACACGAGGAAGGCACCTTCTTATTCCCATTGATTTCAGCAGTGCCATACTAAACTTGGCAAAGCCATTGATTTAGGTAGGAGCTGGGGTATCGAACACCTTGCAAGTCAGCCTCTTCCTCTGCAAATCTGTTTTGAAGAGCCCGTGACATTCTCCGACTTCGAATGTGCTGAGGTAGCTTCAGCAAGTTGGCCTGCATTGCACGATGGCATTAATGAGCTATCCCTGACCCAGGACTACCCAGCTAGATCTTCATCAGCAGCTGCATACACCAACAATATACCGGTCCAGAGATTTTTATTGATACAAAGCCTCCTCCAAGGTAATTTGTCTGGATCAAACTTTGCCGTGTCGATTTGTAAACTTAATTAACTGTAGTCTCAATAAAAGCCAAGATTAGGAACATAATGATTAATTAGATCATTTTAGGTAATGCAATGGTTGAATTAGCTAAATAAGAACAGTGGAGAAGCTGGCAAGATAACGCTGAACTGATGGATGTAGGTTTGTCCTACAAAAGCAATGCAGGAAGCATTATGCATTAGCACAATAGAAATAACTACAGCATTAATCATCGGATGTAAATTATACACAGCTCCTGTGTATATGTAGGCATAGCTGTTGCAGTGATACCTCAACCCCAGAAAAAGCAGAAGCTTCAGCCTCTCCATACACCATCAGAATTTAAGAATTATCTTTAATTTCAGATAAGGAATCAGGGACCAGTTCTACTACCCTGTATTTCTGAGGTAAGATACTACACGGATGAAGTTAATTCACATTTTTTCCCTCTTATTTATGCGGGAGTAGTAGGCCTTTAATTAACCAGAATTCCACATCAATACCAATAATTACTATCATGTTTTAAAGCTGTTTCGAGATTGAGTTCTTTTTTTCTGAAATCCTGGATTACTTTTTATGTTATTATATTAATACACACACACAGTAACAATTCCAATAATTCTGGTCACTGGCAAGGGCTCTGGGAACAATGCAAATGCTGACTGTTGTAGCAGAAACCCTAGCTGGGCCTTACTTTCAAGAGTTTAGAATCACAGCAATGCAGGTTTCTGTGAATCAATATCCAAGGCACCAGTTTTGTTCATGTTTCTTTTTAAGTTAAAGCTTCTTCCTCTATCTTTTGCAAATTGTGATGTAAAAAGAAATAAAAACTGACTCTATGCTCTGCTTGGAAAGCATTTTAAAATCACATAATATTATTATGTGGTTATTAGAAGATCTTCTACACAACGGTTAGAATTTCACAGGTATATTAGAGCTCTGGTTTACTGAAGTCAGCAAGAAACTTCTAAAGCTTAAATACTTTTGGAGTATTTAATCAAGTCATTGTGTATCTTAATATTTGTAAGCCAGACTACATTGGCAAATCAGATGAAGAACATTTCTCTAGATCTGCAAGTAATTGGTAGTAACCAAATGAATTTAGCAGTGGTTCCAATAGCCTATTCTAGTTCTGCAAAAACCTTGCAGGTATCATTATTCATTTGTCATTCTTTTCCTTCCACCCTCTCTTTTTTCAACTTAAACTTAAAATCTTGGACTAAATGCTTTTCCTGTATGGGTACAATTAAACTAAGTCTTTGACTCCCAGCAAAATAAGACTTCAGCCTAACTAGTTTTCTTAATAATAAGTATAATACAAATCAGAATATAAAAGTGACTGGTTTTTACAGTATATTCAAGTAAGACAGGTTTAATTTCCTGAATTATTTCCCTTTTTTCCACCACAATTCTTCAGACTAAAAGGAGAGGATGGATATTTCTCATGAGGTTAATCCATGGTGGTACTTTTTTTACATTGTTGAAGAATGTCATAGCACTTGTGTTTTTATTAATGCAACAAGAGCATCACATCAGTTACAGCAAGATAAATTGGGTTCCAGATGCTGGGGCTACTCATTGTCACAGGCGTTTTTATTAGCTAGTACTGAAGTTTACCTGCATTATTGTTGTAGCAGAACTAGGCCAAGTAGTTGTGCTTACTTGTTTTCCATATGCATTTAAATCTACAATGGTTGTGATAACAGATAATAAATAGTGAGACTGAATTTCATAGGTAAATTCTAGAAGTACTATGGGTAAAACTGTATGAAATGCATCTACCAGAAAAGCAAACAAAAAGCTATCAAGAAAATCACAAATCTTTAAATATTCAAAATTGTAGACCTTTTTTGGGGAAAAAAAAATAATAATGTAAGACTATATACACTAGCTGTTTTATTTTCACTTCAGAAACAGAATTGCAAAGAAGAAGCTGACTAACTCGATCATTTGCAATGAGTCACAATTAAATGGAGGCTGCCAGACTCAGTTATCATATCAGTTTAATGCAGATACTCTGTCAAACTGAAGAGAGAATTGTTTTTTGTTTTTTTTTTTTTCCAGGTCCTAGGATTTCATTGCTTCTTGCTTGTGGAAAAAAAAGGAGTACTTCATTCGAGAAGTTCCAACTCCTGTTGCCACTAACAGTACAGAAACAAAAGCCTAAGAACTGCAGCCTACTTGGACTCCACACATTAAAAAATACGTTGGCCAAGAATTGGCATAATGGAACACTTGTATGTCTGTCCAAAATAAGTCACATCAATCTATTTTAAATTCATTGGCTGCTATGCTTTAAGTCCAACCAGTGGGGCTTTTGTGTGTGTTCTTATGTGGTACCTTTTTTTTTTAAGCAACTATGAAAAACAAATTAATATTTAAGTAAAATTTACTACCTCTTCCAGGTGAGCATCTGAGATTTTATTATGCCTAATAGGCATTGAATTTAGAGTCAATGCACTCTGTAGGCAGCCATAAGATTTTCCTCCTACACAGTCACATTTCAACAAAACTTAACGTCCTTTCCTAACTGGTTCAAACTGGCCAGCAGTTTGAATTTGCACCGAGCAAAGGGGCCGCTTGGAGACACACAGACAAAAAATAGTAACCCTCATTACCTTAAGGAACCAACATGCAACATAACAACGGGGAAAGTGGTCAAAAAGCAGATTACAAGCGTGAGGCAATAGGAGTCAGAAAACACCACAGCAATAGTTATTATGAGGCTTTCTTTCGGTCAAAGGCACGGGACTATTTTCCGACAACTACTTTCCAGACCAGTCCATCCGGGCAGCAGCCCTGCTCTTTCCACAACAAAGGAGCCTGCTCCTCCAGGAAGTTGAAACCCACCTATTGTCTTCAGTTACAAAACACCCTAATTCTATTATCGTGCACCACTTTCAAATCTACAAGCAGCTTGAGTATTCTTATTCTGCTGAAATGTAGGGAAGAAAGATCTTTCACTTTCCTAGCCTTTTTTTTATTAAAAATGTTTTACAGAAGCTCTGAAATAACACATAAATGGGGGAGGAACCACCAAACAATTAAGTCCTAGCATATTGAGAAGACAAATTTGCACCCATAACTCACCTCGTCAAGCAGTTTGTTCCATACTCAGCCGGTTTTGTAAAGGCCAAGAGAAAAATAAAATAGGGAACAATATCCTCCCACCCAGGAAGGGGTGTGGCAGGACTCTAAATGAGTAGCAAACCCAGCTGTTGCCAATATTTAATTAGGTGCAGTTGAACCCCCTTTAAGGCAGCTACACACCTGTAATGAGAAAAGTTGACCATTTAGCCACTTAGCAGCACAATTTCTGTGAACCTGGCCCAATCCCTACTCCTAAAGTACACTGGCTAGTGCCAGAAACAGAAGAAAGCTCCCTCACCATGTGACTGTAGGGAGTTTTCCCTTCTTTTTTAATTTGTTTTTGGCTTTGTTTACTTTTAACTGGAGAAGGAATAAGTGCTGTAGCTGGTGGTATTACTCTGTTTAACCCTTTTGGCAGAGTAGACACTAGCATCTCAGTGCCATTTACCCTGTCGCTTTTCATTCCCATTCCTCCCAGCCATACAGACTCCCGCTGCTTTCTGCTTGCCTTGTAAGTAAGTATTGTGACTCTCTGCAAATACGTATTGTGTCTCCTAGCTAATGGTCGGGCTCCAAAGCTGCCAGTCAATTAACCATCTTTTGGCGCCTCTTGGAGCCTCAGCCTCCTGCCAACATTTGAACCTGATCCATTAAAATCAGCTCTGGCTAAGTGCAGATGTTTTGCTGATTGTTTTCTGCAGACACAAGAGGACAGTGAGCCTAGCTGCCTGAGTGCAAATGTATTGCCCAACTGTGCACTGGCCTCTGTATGTAAACATGGATTTCATATGGGAATAGACATGCATTGCAAAGGGGCAATGTATTAGTAGTTGTTATCCAAGAAAATCTAGAGGAAAAAAAAAAACAAACAACAAAATATTTTAAGTCTTTAAAAACATTTTATATTGCTATTTTATAATTTATTAAACATTAGAAACTCAAACACATTAGCCCTAGGGAATCTCCTAATATCTATAATACTCCTTATTTCTCATTAGGAAACAGATAAACAATTCAGAACATTTTGATATTACCCTGCCACAGTTGGGGAAAGATTTTTACACTATTTACATTCTGTGGCATTCTCTGCAGTATTTTCTGCTTTGCTACAACAACAGAATTAAAGGACAAAGGAAAAATTATTCTTTCCAGCAGAACTGAATTCCAGACCACGCTTTAAAGCAAATGTTATGCACTCATGAAAAGGTCGTAAAAGTCTTTAATAACTCCGTGGAAGTATGCCCCTAAGGAATGAAACTTAAAAGATATGAATAGGTCATCTAAGGGAATTTCTTATGTTTGAAATGAGAGAAATCTTGACAGCTGCAAAGGAGTAGTGACTATGCACGTGATCAAATGATGTATTCACACAAAATACTTCGACAGCCCTAGGAACCAGGGCCAGAGGCTGGGAGTAAGCAGCCTCAGGATGCACCTTCTCATTTTCTATCTCTCTTTAGCAAGTTAACCTTGCATTGTTAGCTGTGTGACCTCAGATGTACTCTCATCTCACTGGCCTTGCATCTAGGACTAGCAAACTCCTTCTAGAAGCTTGAGTGTCTAAGTCCTACCTCAGCTGGATAACATTTGCAAAACAATTAGGTGTCAAGTTGCATGGTGCTCAAATAACTTGTGACACTGAAACACATTCACACGTGGTTTTTAATGTTATTTTTCTTTTCCGTCCTCTGAGAGCACAACACATATAGTTTCACTCTGTTTCCTTTTTATTTTGGAAAAAAAAAAAAACTTAGAAAATGAGAAAGTAAAACCTCTTTTTCCTTAGGAAAATAATGCCTGAGCATTAGCTAGTAGTAAAGGATTGAGCTAAGACCCTGCTCACAGTAGCCCCACACATATGAAAGCACTGGGGCAGTGACTGGAAATGTGAACAGCACCTGGATTAGTTTTTTTTTCTCCTGCTGTGTCTACTCACATACAGAGATCCACTGCCATGTTTCTACACAGTGACTACAACCAAAATCAGTAAGCCTTCCACTTTTTCTTCTGATCTCTTAAAATCAAGCCGGCAACACCATCAATACCCAAACACACTGTATGTGCTCCACACATATTAAAGCCATTTTCAGGTTTGCAGAAATCCAGGAAATAGCTCCACCTGAGAAGACCAACTAACTGTAGAACACCAAGTCATTTAAGCAACCTACAGAGTCAAAACCTGAGGCACGTAAGGATGTTGCATTCATTCAGATTAAGAGTCCGTTTAGCTCAGTCTCCTGTCTTCAGCAGTGGGCACAAACACACAGCCATGCACTTGCAGCTTCAAGTGCTTCATTCACAGTGTCTGGTGTTTATTTTAATAAAGCCATGACATATTAGGCAGTTTATAAGAATTTGGTCTATTTTCTGGGCCTGACTGCTATATAGAAGGTGCTTTATAAAAGAGATGAATGTGCAGCAGTTGGCAGGGTGTCTGTCAGCTGCAGTCATACTCAGGCCCTCTTAGACCTTGCTGAGTGTTCAAGAGCTCTGGCCCAAATATCTTAAATGCAGCTCAGGTGTGGTGTAGGACACTTCTGCTCTTACTGCAGGCCTCAGCAGTCACAAGGGATGGTGCCAAGGAAACCCACTCCATTTAATTGAATTTGCCAGAAGCAAGTGCTATTTATGAGATGTTTCTCTTCCTAGAATAAAGGAAATGTATTTATTATCGGAATGGAGGCAAAATCCAGTAAGACCTTGCTATCCAGATCTTCCCTCATGGTTCAATGTACCATGGAGTAATTAGCAGCATTTCCATTTTGCATGACTTTATACATTAATTAATAAAAAGTTTTACTTCTTGCCAGACAGTGCACAAACAAGATATCAATCTGGAAACTTACTAAAAAAAAAAGTTAAAATTTCAAGTACCTCTTTTATTACTGAGTCTTTTGTTGTGGAGTCCTTTCAGATATAAATATTTCTTGGCACATGGTGAATTCCAAGTTAAGTTTATAGTTTGAAATTTCTTTTCCTGTCAGTTATTGGTTAAAGAGGTTTCAACAGTTTGCTAGTGAAAGGGTAAGTTAAGTAGTACTCATATGTACACACTAGCACTACTAATTGTGAATGCAGACATTGACAAATATCAACAAATGGCTTACTACTGCAGAGAAATCGACAGTACGGCATTAAGAACTGGTGTGCTGGTTCAAAAGGGTTCTCAGTGTAAAAAGCAAAAGCTTCAACTGAAAAGAAAAGGCATATTTTGAAGCGCAGAACGCTATTGCATGTGAGGTACATAAGGAAATCAAACAAACAGATACAGCTCATTGAATCAATAACGTTCATCTGTGAGTTTGTCAGAGTAAATTCTCACATAGCATTAAAGAGCATTTGGGAATGTATCCAAGAGAGCAAAAAGTTTCTTGCTTTTTCACTAATGTTTTCAGATTTGTCCTGCCACACTTGGCAAACAAATTCAGACAACGGCCTGTCTTTACGTACCGTATTAATTTACATTCATATTTGGACAGGCTGCCATAAAAATCAGGTTATGATGTTAACCAGATAGGCACCTGAGCATTTACAATGACCAGCATTTTATCATCATATATTTCACTTTTTTTCATAATTTTGTGTTCAAATGGAAATACTTTAAACTAGTTTCCTTTAAAGTGTATCAAAACAGCATACAACCAAACATGTAATTCCATTGACAACAGGCTTAGCGCCAAGTGTTACTGACAAGTATGGTAGGGAGCATTGTCTCTTTTTGGCCAGATGGTTGTTAGAAGTTAGAAAAAAGGAGAAAATTGGAATTATTCATGGAGTTATGGTGCGCTTGGAAAACGGTGTGCTTTTACAATTGGTATTCCAGAAAAGCTCGAGGCTGTGAGAGGATGCAGTATATTCTGGAGAGAAAAATTCACTGACCTACACAGGCAGAGGCTCCTTGGAGGCATGTAGAAGCCAATAGGTTGAGCCTCTTGGAGGGGTAAAGCCCAAATGAGCAGTGTAGAGCTTTCCTTCATTTCACCTGATGACTTCAAAAATTCTTTAGCATTTCTGCAAGAAGAAAATTAAAATCACAGTGGAACATCAGATGCTATTTGCATATATTAATAATTAAAAAATATATATTTCCCTTGAAGACAACACTCTCTTCCTCCTTCCTCACAACATCTTGATAGATAAGTATAATAAAATCAGGTTTTCAAAAAGGAAAAAAAAGACATTGAAAAGCCTGGTAAAGTGATTTAGCACAGCCAATCTGGCTGTATTACTATAAGCAGGTAGAATTAGAAATAGTCACTTTTCCCTTAATCTTCACTGATTCCTAGGGCTTTTCTACGTGGTCGCATCAAAGAGAATCAATATTTAAAGACATTTGTATGATAATATTAATTCACACACAATTCACACCATCTTTTGATCAGGATTACTTTGATTATTATAGACAAGATGGGTTATGTTAAATTTTTCACACCCTCCACATCATACTGTGTAATTGTTTGCTCACCTAATTGCCATGAAAAATCCCATTAGCTGTAAATAGCATTGGTTAAAATACCTTAATTCTGATTTTTAAAAAATCACTCTTCATATAGAGTAGGACTGAAAGCAGATAGACCAAGATAAACCAAGAATGTTCATAAATAATTCCAATGATGACACTAATGTGATAAATGCTGTGGGCTTCTTCTGGCATGTGCCAAGTTGTTAGATTACAGTGAACGGTCTATAGACACTACAGCCTCCTAAAACACTATTTTACAAGGCAGAGCTTTACCATGTTTTCAGGATATTACTCACCATATCTTTAGGATTTGGTTTGGTGTATGTTTTTTGTGCAGGTGAAGCACTGCAGCCCAGTGAATGCAGCATAGGACCAGTACTTAAACCATTGGGTTTTTGCTCTTTCGTGCATCCTATAGGTGACCTTATGAAAAGTTTTTACAATCAATTTGCAACATGGAGACAGTGATACTAACCCTGTTATACATGTCTTTGAGATCGACTGACTGAAAAGTGCTCAAAAAATTACCATGGTGAGGGACACATGGCAGCAGCAATGAGCAGATTTTGTAGTGCCAGGATGGCATCTGTCAAGGTACAGCACGACAGTGTGACCTTCTGGTTGGAGGCAGAATGGGAATAGAGAGTCACTGTTGACCCGTCTGGTTCACAGGAGGCTGTAACTTTGCATGCAAGGTCTCCACAGAAAGTCTAAGCAAGAATAAGGTGCTCTACCAATTTATAAATGTACTGTTTTCCTACTTTGCACACACATGTTCTCATATTCTGGGAGCAGAAGAAAAAAATGGCCTGAAGAAAAATCTTTTGGCTTCTGGGTGTTTTCCTGCATACAAACCTCTGGGATTCACAGATCTGGAAGGCTCAGGCTCCGGATACTTGCTCTGCAGACCTGGCTCTCAACCAGCACTGTCTGTGGACGCCACTGACTCCAGTCAGGCCTGTGAAAGATTGTCTGCTCACAGGCTAGCCTTCATTCACCATTGGAGGTGGGCAACACCTTTCCTACAGTGCCACAGCCACCTGGCAGCTCAGAGGTCATCCACTGAAGCCACCATCTTCTGTGTGAAGCAAAGCCAGAGTTCCTGAGGGGTACTGGCTTATTCCAGTGCAAAATCCTTGTGAACCAAACCTGTGCAATACAACTCAACCACACAGATTTCAAGCCTTACCTCAACAGGAAGCATATGGGCAAATGCAATCACAGATCCTCTTTCACATGCCCACATTAAAAGCACCAGTAACACCCAGCAGATTCACCAGTTGCAAGGCATCAAGGAAAGGCAAACAGCCAGCAGATGCTCCACTTCAAGGCCTTGCTTTGGATCAGAGACCGTATATCATCAGGAGCTGACTTCATTTGCTGTGGCAAGCACTCTGCACCGCTGGAGAACAACTCAAGCAATTGTATAAAAAGTACCAACACAAAATCCTGTCAGAACAGCGCAAGCAATGCTCATGTGCAGCTCAGAGCTGGAGCACAAAGCACAGCACAGGAGACATCTGTCCTGCCACCTCCCAGCACCACACGCTGACAATTACCTGTGTCTGAAGCCTGGCACGATCTGTGGAAAGTCTCCAGAGGCAGCATAGGCACGCTGTTGTTACTAAACAAATTAAGGAACAGAGACGTTTAAGACTATCCTTTAATTTTTCCTCTGAAAATCCATAATAACTAGCAAAGGATTAAGATTTAGTGATTAGCACCTGAATAATAACAAGTAATTATTTTTGAGCCAAACAACGATAGAGTATCCTGGGTAATTTATATTGGGTAATTAAGGTAATGAATACTTGAGAGTCTATCAAATAAATAGTCCCTTAAAGTGTCATTTTAATAGGGGCATGATTATAGGCATCACTAAGGAGGAATCAAAGAGATTCAACATACCTGTTTCAGATACGTATTTTAAAAAGGAATAAATCTTATCACTGAAGATAAAATCATCACTGAATAGGTCCTGTTCCTCTAAGCTTGTTTACCATCAAATTAACTGGTATAATGATACCAATATCACCACCTGTGTGAACACACTTATGTAGATGCTTTTATGTTTGGCCTATCTTGTACCAACTGTTACATGACACAACTTCATGAAGAACAGGCTTTTATAGTGTTTCCACCCATGGACAGGTGAGCAGATGGAGGGATCCCAGATCAATAGTTTGTCTAATTTGCTGTTCCTCTTGGGACACAAAGGTAATATTCCACCTTTCAGTACAGCAACAGGAGAAGAGTGCAAGCGTGGAGTAATGTTTCCAATATGCACCTCAGCAGCATAATAAAACAGGTAAAGGCTATTAAAAAAATGCATCCTGCCACAGGGCTGTTGTGTACCAAACTGAATCAACCCAGTTATATTTCTTATGTCCTCCAAATCAGTAGGAGTTGCTTCAGCAGCACTATTTAATGCTCAAACACCCGGCACAGGCAGTGACTCATCCTTCTGAAACTAGTTGGGTGACTTGGCCAGAGAAATGAAGCTATAGTAATGGTGAGCTCTTGCTGACCAGCTCAGCAAGCCCAAACGTTATTATGTTTTATAGCTCTCCTCAGCCAAATTATGGCCATTTCTTAGCACATCTTGAAACAGAATTCACTCTTCCTCAACACAGAATGAAGGGAATACATAACTACGGAGGATTAGCAGTCAAATTGCATGGCCAGGACCCATCCTTGCACCTGGGTCAAGGATAGGCACATCTCCAAATCACTATGGCCTGGAAACAGAATGAGTCACATTACTAGCTCAGTGAAATAACAATAATCAGACACCTGGGCTTTCCAAAGATGCAGTATACTTACCTGGGGTAGGACTGTATTTCTAAGTTTGAAGGTGAAAACATTTAGAGGTGGCAAGTTGTTGTATTTAATATATTCCTCCTGCTGAATTATATTATAAAGTTGAAAGGACAGACTATGTTGAGATTTCCGTAATGAAAAGCTAACTGCTCATATGACCTGCTTTACCAGGAGAGTCTTGTGTCCTGATTAATGAGAAAGCATTGATGTCATTGATTTTCACAGATAAACTGAATCTTTAACATATAATCAAATTTCTAACAAACAGAAGAAAAGTCTAAGAAGCAACAGAATAGCCACTTGCACATTTGAATGACAGTATCTACTGACCAAGTGAGCAGTGTGAGTAGCTTGCACCAAGCCTTACAAAATGGGCTGACATAGCTCAGAAAAGGGGCTGACATAGCTCAGAAGCTGATCTTTGGATTAACTGCAGTTTTGTGTAATTCTGAGTCATTCCTTCATTCGTCTTTGTGCCTCAGTAGCAGCGCTATTCTTCAGGTGTTCATCTCAACGCAGCCAGTGGAGCCTTCATCTCCTTCCTGTGTGCTACACTGTGCAGCACTTGCTGTTCCACTCACCATGAGTTTGATTCCCAGCACTTTCTAGTCAGCTGCTAAAATTCTTAGGTGAAATCAAAGATGAAGCTGGAAACATAAATCTTCTTAAGAAAAATAATGATGGTATTTTATTTTCCTCTTTAAAGGAAAGTATAAAATAGCCTAAAGTAGGAAATATTCCTGTAACTTCATGTTATGATTTACATAAAGTGACTGTAACTTTGGCAAAACAATAAGATGAAACGACCCATACATAAACGCTCCACTTAGGTTAAATGGTTCTAATCCAATAGGAGCAAGAAGAAACCAACAGTTTGCATTTGGAAAAGAAAGCATGAGGATTGAGGATTCATGTGACAGTGATCTTTCAACAACTTCATCATGAATTATCCCAGTGTTAAATGTTAGCAGTTTTTGCAGCAAAGCGTGAAAAGTGTTCCTTAGTTAAACAGCAGATTTTTTTGTTTCTTCGTTTAATAACAAATAAATTAGGAGGAAGCTTTTGTTTTTCATCAGCTTGACAATTATATCACTGTTTTGCTGGAAATAAGAGCAGTTGGCATTTTCTTCATGCCAGCATACGCATGTGTGAGTTGAATTGTCTCTGAACTGCAAGCAATAACAAGATACTCCCTGTGCCAGAAAGCAATTAATTATTGCATTGCAGCCAGGTTAATCTCACGAGTAGAAGCCTCTGTTGCACAGCCACGTGGCAGCCACAGCATCAGAACTAAGGGAAGTCCTCTCTGGGGTAACTGCTTAGTCACTTTAGGGAGTAGAGACCTGCCCTCTTGGAAGTACAGCACCTAATTTTGTTAAAAAGAATCATCTTTCAAAACATATGAAAAAAAAAAAAAAAAGAAAGAAAGAAAGAACGAAAAAAAGGGTTCAGTCAGTGGGCTGTAAATGGATTATTTGATTTTCCTAATGTTCAGAAGGATTTAAGGGCTAAGGCAACTTACCGCTTTCATACAAATGAATTTTTGGCAGCTTTTTCTATGTGTCAGAGACTCCAAAATCTGCTGTAAATTAGGATTTACAAGACCCACACAAATCTAACTCCTCCTAGAAGATCAAAACCTGTTGAGGTACCAGAGAAAATCATTGCAAATGCTCCCAGTGACAAGGCAAGAAGCTCCAAGTCCCACAGGAAACATTGCACCATCAAAGCAGCAGGTAGAGGGAGGAGGGCAGCAAATGCTTTGAAAAAACATTCCTGTTTTCACTAATAGAGTACCAAATGTTGATAAACTGTCCAATTAACTATGAGGATGAAAGCCTTTCTTTTGAAGCCTGCTAGCAAGAAGTCCTCCATAACTGCACCCAAATGTCCAACTATCGTCTTCTCCTACCTCTTTACCAATGTCTCTCTGTTTACATAAACAGGCTGTGCACACTGAATTTCACATCACTGATGCTGCTTGAAGCATGCCATAACATTTTCCAGCCAAATATATGCACCACTCCAACAAATATACATATACATATATCTCCAGTAAGCAGTTAATGAGATGCAATTATTCACAGCTGATAAGGCTCTTGTTCTAAAAACCATCTATGTGAAAGCAAGAAGAATTTCAGTTGCAGGGAGACTTCTCCCTTTCATTGGTACTGTCAATTATCATTCCAATATTATGTAAGAAACAGGAGAAATTGGCTCTGATCTGACTAAAGGTTAATAAATGCAGTGGTTCAGGGAACTAGAGCGGAAGAATACTAATGGCTCTTGCACCTGGGACACAGCTTCCCTCTTCATGCTAATTAGCTTCTCCCACATCAGTACATTTACAATGCATTTGTGCCCAATGCATTTACGAAATGATACAGGTCTTTGGCTTCAGTAAGTCAAATTTAAGTCAAACAGAAGAAACAGGGTGTTAGCAAAAGACTGGCTCTCCTATCACTTCTTACATAGCATCAAATAATATTGACACCTATTCTGCTCTTCTATCCCCACTATAAAGAAACTAATATTTTTCTATGTATTAACTCACAATGCATGTTTGTTTTCCTCTGTTAACATTTTTAGATTTGTAAATATTCTAGATTCTTCTCATGCACCGAAAGTAATGAAAGATTTGCAGCAGTGCTGCATTTCTCATGAAACCATATTCTCAAAAAAACATGTGAAAGAACTAAACTCAATCAGAATGCCGGATTTCCTGGCATCAAAGCAGTCAGGAATACACACCATCCAATAAATTAAATGTCTGAGGGCAAAGGCAAGGGAGGAGTTGATGAACTGCTCGTTTCTCACAGTGCTGTCAGAAAGTGCAACAAATTACATGCAAGACATGCAGAGGATGACACATGGCTCCTTGTCCCTGTCAAAGTGTCCGCCTCTGCGGCGGCCTGGAGTCACTGTTACCCAGCTGACAGTCAGCCCTTGCACCCAGGAGGTGAATGATCTCTCCCAGACTCTGCTCACCAAATAACACTGCATCAACCACCTGCTTTTTGTCAAATTAGTACCTCATCAGAGAGCAGCAAAGTAAACTGGTCAGAGAAGTTCAGACAACATTTTTGTCATGATATGTGCCACATTTCTTAGGTCTTATTTTGGGTCTTTAGCTCTATAAATAGTGACTCCCTGACTCCCTGTAGCAGGAGTGCAAATTCAGCTTTCCTGGCTGACCACCAGGTTTTAGAGAAAGAGCCTTCACCAGAAGCTGAATATTTTGCAATTATGAAACATATTCAGGTGGAGAGACACGACTGGTAGGTAAGGTTACCACAGAAGTGCTTACGGTTACAAATGGCACATTAAATTAGGTGTCAGAGGAAAAGCCAATGGGAAGTTCCAGGGGTTGGTAAAATGCTTATCTCCCAGCACTGCCAAAGTCCTTAAAATGATGCCCTTCAAACCAGGCAACCCTGGGTGGTGAGAGATCTCCCTCCCTGCTTGCTAGAGCCTGGCACCAGGCACTGACCTGACCATGGTGGGGTTATGGCAAAGGCTGAGGCATCACTCTCCAGCCTCCAAACCCCCACCAAAATGCCTGTACTATAGGCAGGACTGTTATTTTCTTGATCTGCTATGTTTTTCCAGGACAGGGAATCCATTCATTCAGCATTGGGAAAGGTTTTTTTTAAATTTTTTTTTGGTAGGCAAGCCATCAGCTGCTATTGGAAGGAAATCACAGGGAGAAAACCTGCGGCAGCAGCTGGTACAGCTGCCAGCATCCCCCTTCTCAGACCTCAAACCTCTCAGACCAAAGTCTCCTTCTTCAGGACTGAGGACCTGCCTCCTCTTGTGACGATTACTCCTGCCAGCACCACAAGACGGTTCAAGAGGCAGAGGTAGATAAAACAGTGAATTCAGTGCATCCCAGGCTGTCTCACGCGCCAGGGCAGGATATCTGAAAGTGGGGTAGCAAAAAGGATCATGGTTGAAGGAAACACAGACTGTCAGCCTGTTCCCAGACATAGGCATAAATCTACTGAGCAAAGAAATATTTACCTCTACAGTAACACAGAAATATGTTATAGTACTTTTTTCCATGTCACAGTTACATATAAACTAGCAACTGTGGGCAGGGGCTACTTTGGGAGGAACTTCTGACTGTTGTGAGCATGTAATAGGTATTCTTGCCCTCCACATGGTCATGTGAAACCTCTGGATGTGTTTATGTTGGTAAAATATGTGATATAAAGCTTTAACCCTATATACTTAGTGTTCCTGAAGGATTTGGCCGAGTGTTTTCAAAGGGTTGCAAACTTGTGGCCAGTACTTCACCAATATTTGGTAAGCAAGCTTAACCAGCAGCTTGATCACACCCTAAACCAATGACAAACCTTTGGCATGTAGATGTGTTTCAAACATGCACCAAGAATGTTTTCCTCTGCTCCTTGAAGAAACCAAACACTTCCTGCCTATATTTACCTGATGATGTCAGGTTGTGACCTGCTCCATCCAGTGGCTGGTTTCTGCCTGAGGTCCTCAGTTGTTGTTCCTCAGTACCTTCTTCCAGGCACACGGTGAGATACAATCATACACAAAAGCTCACTCCTTGGTAGGAAATTAGTTGCTGGTGCCCTTGACACAAATTCTTTCCTTCATCATAATGTTTAATACCAAGTAAAGATTAATTACATTTTGTGGAACTATGGCCCAGGTAGCTCATTAGGGACTTGTTTCCTTCTTTTTATTTAAATTTTCATTAGTTCGCAGTAAGTTACATTACAGGTTGCAGCCACTTTCCCCTTCTTGCACTCAGCAGATCGACTTAGATGCTTCTAGGGTTGTAAAACTATGCAAGGTAATTAGCCCAGGTAACACTTGCTCCCTGCAGGAGAGACTTTTTCCATGGCACACCTTCTGCCAAAGGAAACCAGAAGCCCGATGAGCTCCGAGAAGGAGGGCCTGGCTGTGAAATTCCACTTGGAGGCACATAATCACTCTACAGAGTCAGTACAATATGCATCCCTCTGAGTGAAAAATCCCACCTCTCCCATTGTGGGAGGTGGTGAAAATTACACATACCACAACTTAGCTGTTTTAGAAGCCACAAACTCTGGAGACACTTTTTCATGCAGCTGGATACAGTCACCGGTGTTTGGGCTCTGTGTAATACCACAGGGTCTTTCAGGCTGAGGAAAAAAGCAGATACAGTGCTTATGACTCTTCCTCCCCCATGGTTTCCTGATGGGTACCCATCACCATGGCCAAGAATGTCCCTAGCCCAATTCACTGCTTGGGCTGCTCTGGCACCCATGCACATGTTGCTGAGCAGTGACCTGAGCAACTATAACTGACTGGGCTGAGAAATGGCTGAAGAAAATAGTAATGTAAAGAAATACTTCCTTTTTAGCCGGAGAACAGCCCATCTGGTTCATGCCAGAGTGCTTCTGCACAAGGGCAGGTCAAACAGAAAATCTCCTCAGTCAAAACATGGCAGAAATACAACTGTTCAGTCATGAGTGTGACAGACCCACTGGTTTGCTCTTAGAAACTTGATTGAAGGTCTCACAGTCCTTTGGGCTTTTCCCACAACTTGAGGGCTCACTGGCAGATGCATTTTCCATCCGACATCTCTGGTGACAGACAACATGGCCCTTTGCACAAACAACTCTCCACCTTGCAAGTTCAGGGCAAACCTGGCTAAAACAAATAAGCAGTATTATTTGGTTTTTGTTTCCTTTGTGAAACCCATCACCTGCATACCCAGTTTTCTGATGGTCTGCAAAAAAGCAGGAGCTGAACTTCCTTACATCACAGGAGAGCCTCTTCTCGTGCTGCTGCTCCTCACCAGGGTCACCTGAATTCAAGCTGCACATCCTGGTTTGCAGTTCCCCACATTGGTCTAACCACACATTGTCTGCCCAGTTTCTTCCCTTTCTCTGAATGCTATCCTCCCAGTTTCTCCCATATCTTCTGTTTTGGACACGATGACCAGGCCAGTTATATCAGGCGTATAGAACTCCTTCCCTCTTTGGATACTTTATCCATCTCTTCCTGTGCACTCCAGCCAGCCTCCCCAAGCTGGTCCCATCAGTGTTTGTCATGGCCAGTTGGACAAGCTCTAAAGATCCATTTTGAGTTCCAGCACTGTCTGGAAGGTTTCAGCTGAGAAGGCCTGGGCACAGGGTAAGTGTTGGAAAGAAGGATCAAAATAAGTGCTTTGGTTCAGCAAGAATTTCTGTCAATTTTCATTTTGGTGGATGGGCTTATGTTATCTAAAATAACTAAGCAGACAGTTTTCAATATGAGAAATCCATCAAATCTACCTGGCGATATACAGGGAGCACAGATGAATGAGAGCAAGAAACATTATTTAGAAAAACAAAAGAGGAGTCCATAATGCCAGTGAACAATGGAGAAATGCATTTTCCAGGATGAGATGTTAATGGAGAGTTGCTATGAAGAATGATTAAATGCTGGTAGAAAATATGAACTGTACAAAACTGATGTTATCACGTTCAATTTCATTTTAGTCATTCAAGGTACTGAATCAGAGTTATTAGCAACAGTCAATGGTCTCGATAGTTTTCCCTGCCTGCTTGTTTATTATCAGCTTGTTTTTCAGATTAAGGCAAGAAGAGTGAGCAGCTCATGTTAAAAGGCAAGGTTATAAGTGCATTTTTCATAGGTTATAAAAACTGTATTTGCCAAGCTTCAAGTTGCCACATTGCAAGGGAAGGAAATTAGAGAGTGCAGCTGCACTTTATTCCAAAAGTAATAATGGGGGAGAATACAAGGATTTTAAAACATCTACTACATCATGCACTCAACAGATAAGACATTCATGCTGAGGGAAAGAGATTTTCAAAGTTTTTCAGCCTGACATAGAAGTCAATGGAGTCAGTGGCATCCTCAGTACCTGCTGGTGCAGTACAAGCACTGTAGCTTACACTGCACACACGAGCTGAACATAAAATCTGACGAGGCTTTTCATACGCGCCACGTACGACCTACCTTGGCACTGCCTGAACTGGAAGTCTTTGTTCCCTGTGCAACTTGTCCTATTTTTATGTTGGTTTTTTTTTTTTTCTGGATCTGAATTTAGTGTTAGAAGAAAGAAAGTAGTTCATTGTTCACAGCTTAACTGTTGTATTTCCACACCATCACCTGCATAGACAGTTTCTCATAGGTATGAAAGGACACAACATCAAGGATGGCTGAACAGAAACCAGTCCCTCTGACGCTCCACGGCAACTAGGACAAACCTGATGCCAACAAGACAAGCAGAGGCGAGAGCACGTGTCCTCTTGCACAAGGATGAAATTTGGTGTCACATCACCTGTGGATAAACCCCAAGGGGGTCATGCCACTCCCACACGCTGCTTTTCACCAGGTCTTCGTTTCATAAATTGTTGTTGGAGATTTAACATCGAAGAAATATGTATTTGAAGATGGATGCCAACATTTTCAGATCATTTAAAGGACCGTGATGTACCTAAAGACAACATTGCTGGAGTCCACTGCATACTTAGTACTCAACAGTGCATGTTCTCAGGTGAGGTAACACTGGAGAAAGGGTACTGGGGCAAACGACAAAAACAAGAAACTGAAAGAAAAATTGCTATTTATTCTAAAAACTTGCTTCTTCAAAAGAAACCACTTAATTTTGTTTGGAGCTTAACCTCATGCTAAGAAATTTGCTACATGTCTCTTTTTCTTCCCCTCTATACATTTGAGGCCAGCAGGGTGCTATGTGTTGAAACAACCTACTCAGGCCTTGTTGTATTTTGCTTCAAATTATCTTTCACAGAGCTGGAAAGGTTGAAGAGAATTTCCAAAATGAGTTAGGCTGCACTGAACCAGCTTCATTAATGTGATAAAACTTCCAAGTAGAGAATTATTCCAGCTGTAGCAATCAAAATGTAAATAAGCACAAGAATTCAAATAAGTTATCTAAATATTTAGGGGTATTATATCACTTTTGGGAAGTGTAACACTTATACCAGCACAACAGGGAATGGAAAACTGGCTCAGGCACATGCAGGAGATTCATCTGAATCCAGTGGCAACACTATTGAATTAATATAAGCATTACTTAGCAACAACTGTAACAATATGTGTTATCAAAATTATTCTTATACTAAACCCAAACCACAGCAGTAAGAAAATGAACTCTACCCCAGGTGAAACCAGGACAATGGTGCGTAGCAGGACAGTGCTACACCTCCCAGTATTCATTCCCTAAATCAATACTGCTGTTGTATAACATGTTCTGCACCATCTCTTACTCAAAATACAGTATTTTATTCAGCAGCTAGAAGCATTTGTCAGTGTAAGGAAGGCTTTTTTCTGCTAGATGTGTGTGCTCAATACTGACTATTCTTTTCCTTATTTAATGGAGAAATTTGATTGGGGCACTGCCAGGTGAGATGCTGCACTACTAGCAGCTGCTGTGTAGCAGCTCCATCCCATCCTCAACACTGTCATTCCTCTTTCTGCACTGGGAAATAAATCTCAGTAGCAAATATAACTTCTTACCCACAGTTTTCAGTACTCCTGAATCATAGTTTCTGCTGGGGATTTTTTTTCTTTTCATTGAAACAACCATTTGATACTGTATTTTTTCCAGTGGATGGACAGCTTGTGTCAACCTATTGAGTTACCCAGAGACAAGTGTTCCTGCTGCACCTCCCTCTCACCTGCCAGTCCAATGAAGGGCTCTTTGAAAAGATGCAGAGTTTTTTGGCACAGGCTGTGCAGGGAAGGCAATTAAAAGACATCACAATATTCAAATAGGACTGTCACCATCTTACATCCACAACAAGATCTTTAGTTTAGTGGACCATTAAAATGCAGACCCTTAACAAAGATGTAACTCTAGTGCAAAGATCATTTTTTGGAATATGAATCAACTCTTCTGATTCAATCTCCAAAACCATTATTACAGGACTTTTCTTTTTATAACCTAACTCGTTAAAACAAATTTGGATTCCTCTTGCTATAGTTAGCTCAAATTCTCTCATTAAGTCCTCTTTTACAATCATTTATCTCAGGCTGAAGCTGTTAAGGGTAAACAAAACTGTTTCCTCCAAAGGGCTTTTCCTTTGTGCCCCTTGTAAGGGCAGTGATAACAGTGCTCTGCACTGTACACAACCAACCAGGCAGCAAAACCAATGGAAAAGGAAGCCATAAAAGGAAACCCTTTCATATTCGTGGGTCCCTGACATCCCTTCAGCCAGTTCAGAGGGGCCTAACGCACAGCACATGACACAGGCATGGTCCACTGAAAATATGATGTGGAAAAGTCGTTAAACAAAAACAATCTAACAACATAACTTATACAAGGTTAAAAGAAAATGAAGTTTCTGTGTAAGAGCAGGACAAACAGTGCAACAAAGTTCAAAAAGACTTGAGTTCCCCATGAGTTGCTCTTGGTTTCAGGTCTGCATCTTTAAAAATGGTACTTCCTCTGTGTGCTCACGTCTCATCAGTATGAAGAGCAACATGGTGTCAGTCCTGTCAAAGATTTGCAGTTTGTCTTGCAGGTAGCTGCAGAATGAGACCAATTTGGAGGCTTACCTTCATTGCTATATTTAATCCTAAATGTTGGTAGCTCCAGAGATGTGCTCTGTTTCATTACACCTCTCTGTACGTTGGGATTCTGCTGACAAATGATCAGATACAGTGAGGTTATGCCAATAGCCTTCAAGGTAGGAGAAAAATTAGTAATTGATTATTTTTAACTACTTTATTGCTGCCAAGGCAATTGGCCTCTGCCATGACTGAGCGCATTCTACTTCGTGTCTGCTCCATACGAGAAAGTGGCAAGAAACATTAATCCCAGCAAAGACCTGACTTGCAGACTAAGGAGGAGCTGGAGGGAAGCAGAGAGGTGAAGTGACTCACAAGATCCCTTGACTTGGTAACGCCAGGGCCAGCATTAGAAACCAGTTTTTGAGATTGCCAGTCCAGCAATCAGTTCTGCTTCCAACTGAAAATGAAGCAGCACTTCCATAAAATCCTGCTGTCAGGAAGGCACAAGATTTGATAGCATCATGCAGGGCACACTGGCAGCATGCAAACTGGCCAGCTTCCCTGGCACTGGGCGCTACAGGTGTCTGTTCATCAAACACAGGCAATGTCCTCTGGCCTTACCAACCACTGAGCCATTTGTCCCCCTACGAATCAGTCATATGATTGCTGCTAAAATCAGCAAATAAGGGTCTGTATTGGGAGTGTTGCAGTCACATTAGAGAGGATTTGAGAAGCTGCTTCTCTAAAATAGGTCACACAAGCACAAGTGTGCACACACACACAGAACTAGTCACTTAAAATATCAGCAACCCTGACTTAGTCTCAGTAACAGTCACACTTCTAGACTGCTCAAGCCCTGCAGTGCCCGGTAAAGACTAAGAAGCCAAGACTAAGAAGTTTTCCCCAGGTTACACCAGTATGATGAGGCCAGTGGGGAACACTTTGCAATTAGGACGATGGAAGTGTTCCCAGGTTGTAATGGGTCTTTGTGTGCACCAGCAGAGCTGTTTGTGCACGGGCTGCCGAGCCAGAGTTACTCTTGCTAGTGCCCTCACTGGGGTAATAGACTGCCATTCGCTCAGAGGTAATTTGTATTTAATTCATTATGGGTTGCCCGTGTGTCAATCAATAGCTGCATCTCAAATTCCTGTCTAAAATCATGGGATTGTGTTGTTACAGCATCGAAGCAAATATGATACTGCATTACTATCAGGCAGAAAGAGGGTATAAGCATCACACTGCAGGTAACCTCACATCCTGCCTTCCCTCTCGGACTCAGGAAGAAGAAATGCTTCCACAGAAGTTAGCAGAATCAGATCGGGAATACACTGATATGAACTGGTAACTGGTTCACAAACACTCCAAATCTAATCACCCACTGCTCTGAGAAATATGTAAAAATACCGTGATCAGATAGGACTACTTTCCTCATTGACTCAGCTTCTCCCTATAACACTGGTTTTGCTACCTGCATGCACCTCCCAGAAGAAGTAAACTTGTGATTTTTTTAGCCTGCAGTGTGAAAGAATTGAAGACGTGTGCCGTTTTCTCAAAGCATCAATATTTAATAACTTTCCTGATAACCTAAACTGTGGCTTTCTCATTCTCTGACTTCAAAGCGTTTAGTGGCTTAACCCAGTACAGCACATTATATAATTGAGCTCTTTTTTCTGTGCTGAACATAAACTCAGAAACTCCTCAGCACACGGAATGCAATACCGACACGTAGGCATTCAGGCCACAGAAGCATGTACATCTGTCCATGATCCCTTAAAACACACAACTCCTACCCCTAAACCCTGATCTGTAGGTGACCTGTCATTCCTTTACTATTCCAAACTTTGAAGGACTTCTAAGATGGCCTATCAGACTTGCCTTTATTAAGGAAAAAATGTTAGTGTTATACATAGGGTGAGAAATAATTTAAGCTATCCAAATGTTTTGAGTGCAAAAATAACATCCAAAAAAAAAAAGAAAAAAACAGGTTATGGATGTCATTATGCTCTGAATCCTGAAACCAACTTCTCATTGCAGAGTGGCAGTGCAGAAATAAATGAAATGTTAGTTTTTATAGAGATGGAAATAGAATGGAACACAGAGATTACAATGCTGTTAACTAACACAGGGAAATGCGCTGACCCTGCAGGTCTGGTTCAAGGTGCAGCTCACACTTCCATGATGTTCTAGCAGGGACAGAGATGGAAAGAAAATGTTAAGAGTAGAGGAGGGAATGGGAAATAAGGAGGAAGGGGATAATAGCAGAGCTGTTCAGTTCAGAGAAGAGATATGTGAAAGCAAACAGAAGTACAAATATAGTTCAGGTCACAGTGGGTGCTCCCATTTGCTAAGATAATAGTGCATCCATGGTGAGGGACAGTGGCAGATCTAAAGATCAGCAAACCAGGACCTGATCATCATTCCAGCATTTCTATTTAGGGTAAACATCTAAACAGAGTAAAACGGAGAGTTGAATTTTCATTATTTTCTTGGTTGGTTAAAACCTACTGCAAGCTGTCCTTCCAGCTGAGAGATATGTTCAAAGAAATTTGCACCAGAATTTTGCTGCAGGATGCTTAGAGGTGCCTAGTCCTTTTCAAAAGTTTTGCCCCTACCAAACCCGCTCAGCATTACCCCCCACCCCTATTTTTAAACACAAGCTCTTCACATACATTTATGTATAAAATAAAAAGGGCAGCAGGCATTAACACGCGCTGCAGTTTTCAAAGCCCGTATTAGGAAACACTCGCTGCGGCCAAATCAATGCAACAGCGGTTTTGTTCTCAGAGAAAAATCAGAGTTATTCTAGTCCTCCTCATTCCTACTGCTTTTGTCCTCTCCAAGGTATATGAATGGTTCTTCTTTTATAACTGCACTAAAGGAACTTGGAGGCATTTCAGCTACCGGGAGAATTATACAATTTGCTGTATTTCTCTTGCTGGGAAAGAGGAGGGTAAATTCAGTATCGTGGTATTGTGATACCTCTGGAGAAGCTTTTTCTCCAATTGGCAAACCTCTTAACTGATAAAACTATACCATCTCCAAAACTGGGAATGAACCATGTCCAAGGTCTGTTTTCTCTCGAGCATAGAGAAACGCCTCTTCTGGTTCCTACTCGATTTGCTTTTCCCTGTGCAGGATGGAGGGAGAGAGCTGCTCATAACCGAGACTCTGAAGTGCCAAACACCATCAGTCCCCAAAGTAATTAGTGGAACTCCACACTTGTATAATGAGAGGGTCTTAGGCTTTCAAACCCGGTTAATATTGCATTTTTTCTCTCTAGAGTCTCAGATTTTCTCTCTTTGTATCTTACATAGCTCTTCACATACAGCTTGACGGATTACTGCCCGTGTGCTGCACACCGGGCCTGAAAAGGTTCAGTGGTCTCACTAGACGTGTCAGAGCTAACTGCCAAGCTGAGGTCCACCCCAAAAAGAAAGAAGGAAACTACCACACCTTGTGCTTTTGCAGCACCAAGGTGTTTTTCAGGGTTATGGCTGCTCCATTACACCCGAAGCTGGATGGAGATCATGGGAAATGTCTTTGACCTTGCGGTAACCTTGTGCAAACAATGTTAATCGTTACCTTCTGTCCTGCTGCCCCGTGGCCTGCTGCAATGCTACGAAACGTCACGGCATTAGAATCGCTATTGCCATGGTTAAGAAACCATCATCACGCTGTAAACATAGATGATTTTTAAGAAGTAAGATTTGAGCATACTGATTCTAGCAGGATGCAGTCAACCTCTGTAATGATCACTCTCTGTAAGCTAACTAGCAGCAAACAAACAGTCAATAAATTACCTCACAGAAAGCTGCTGGGGGAACTTCTAGAAAGAAAATATAGAAATCAATGCAGAGATCTTCAGTGTGGAGTTTTCTTTCTTCAGTGGAAAGAAGGGCCCAGTTACAGGCTGTGTAACACGGGGAGGTGCCTGCCGAAGTGGCCAGCCCCGTGGGAGAGGAGCAGCAGTGGCAGAGGATCACATGATGGATCTGAGGCAGTTTGTGGAAGCCACAGTTTGGATTTTGAGCTGCAACAAATCTGCACGGGGGAGGTAATGCTGTTGGTAAACTGCTGGAAGAAGCAGAGAAGGGTGGCTGGTGACATCAGTGGGAAAAAATCATGACAAGTAGGGTGGGTAGTGTTTCTCTATACAGAGATGAGCAGACTTCAGCAGTTGGCCTTCAAACAGGCAGGTTTGTGTCCAAATTACAGGAAGACTCTTGTGTCCATACTGGGTGAACTGCTCAGTTGCTACAAGCGCTGCGAGCAGTGCTATGCGTAGTATGTCAGACTTAAAAAGCTTCCATTTCCAGTCACTGCTTACATTTTGGGGTTTTTTTGTAAGCAAAATCTTAGAGGACTGATAGTTGCCATAGACACATCAGCAAAGACTCAAAGGAATGATCTGGGAGAATATGACTACCTTTCAACCAGATCCCAAAGGGAATCAAAGCCAAAGCCGAGATGACTCACCGGCACACAGAGAGAAATCAGCTTCACTGGCAGCTATCGCCGGGAGGAGCAGCCCGACACAAACACCAGCCCAGGACAGGAGGCAAGTCACAGGGCTGTGTCCTGCATCACCTCTTTCCTGCAGAGACTCCTGGGGCTTTTACCTGACTGAAGGACTTCTCCTCAGGTGGTCCTCACTGCGAGTGAGCCAAAGCCATTGGGATCACCATGTGTTACTGTGCAGAAAAGAGTAGCCTGTCCATTGCATAAAGATGAAGATTCATGAGCAGATAAAGATGCAATAACTGGGGCACACTTCATTTTACTTCACAAAATGGGGATGTTTAGATAAAAATAAAGTGGGATCCCTTTAAAATGGCTTTCTAGCAGAGGACAATAAGCCCAGCAGTCTTTTCTCATTAAAAACCTCATTAAGGACAGAATTCCAGTTTTATATCTCTCGTATTATCTGTGCAGTCATGTTTATCGTGGGACTGTTCTGCTGTGAGACATCTGTGAGCAACCTTTCACCTCCTGTCTGCTATTTTTATATTCAACATGAAGTACATTTATCAAAATGATGCTGTGGATTTATATAATGACTTTCACTGCCTCAAAGAACATTATTCTAATTGCCAAGGGTTTGTTTATGCCCATTTAGTGGAATAAAGGAAGACTTTCATTAGCTGATGAGACATCCTGAAATATGGGGTCCTAGAGAAGAACCACTTAGGAGCCCCACAGGAGCCTTGCTCCTTTCGCTTCCCTGGCCAGGCACATGGCCAGGTCTTAGAATCTGATTGCTCCACTGGAATCTCTATTTTGATTTAAGTCATTAAGACCATTAAACAAGCTTGCTGGCATCAAAGTCACAGAAGATGTGTCACATCTCTGCCACTTTCTCACCTCCCGGCTTGCTGTCTCCCATTCTCACCTGATCAGCCTCCAAGAGTGGGGCCATGCCAGGAGCACTCCACACCCCCAGCTCTCCTGCTCTTCTCAGGGATGGCTTTGTTCTTGGCAGGACACCTCCTCTTCCTCAGGCTGGATGCTGCCTCCTGACCTGCTCAAAGAGCTTCTGCACATCTGCAGCCAGGACTGTCTCTTCATGCAGGCCCACCAGAATTTCTACCTATTTCAGAATATGGGAAAATGGTACCACAGGTTGACAGTTCATCCTGAACTTAGCTCCTACTGCTGCTTCTCCTGAGGGAGCATCATCCAAAGAAGACTTCTAACGCTACATGAATTTTTCTAAGTTAATTGTCTCTGTCCGTTTCGTGAATTAAATTAAACTGGGACCATCAAGCAGGTACTGCCAGCTTTAGCTTCGGGCGTCTTCCCCTTTAGATGCTTCCTAACAGCGAAGGGTGGCTCAAAACATGTGGCTGTTGACACCTATCAAATCAAATCAAATCAACCCCTAACAGAGAAACAAAGGTAAGCCATATTCATGGCTGACGCTTCGCCTCGTACCGTTTAAGAAGGAAGACAGACAAGAATGATACCAGTGTTCATTTTCATATCAACTGGCAGAAATTATCTTTATTAGAAAAATGAATTTTCATATATTTACAATTTTTACATCATGTTATACTTGGCACATGTGTTTTCCCCAAATAGTTATATACATTTCGGTACACACAGACATTCGAGTCCCCCATTCCCTTAATGTTTTTCTACATATTTAACAAAAATGAAGAACACAATACAATTTGTAAGACAACCATAATAATTATATATTTCTCTATCGTAAAAAGTTTGAAGCAAACATATTTTTTTTTTGTTTTTTAGATATGTTTCAAAATATTTATACAGTATTAGCACTCAGTCATGCACTGGGTTAAAATATGGTGGGGGTGAACTGCTGTGAGACAGTTGGTGTAACGTGGGAGAGGAGTGTGTGGCTCTCAGGGTGGGGCAGACCCAACCACCAGCAGGATTTCGGGGTGGGGGGCAGCCGGGTGTACGCGGAGCTCCGTAACACACCAGTTAGAACTGCGTGGGTACGGACACGCGGGTGTTAAAACTCATTCCGTTTGCTAAACCTATCTAATAAAACAGGCAGGGATTGGAATGTCAAGACAAGATTAGTTTTCAATTATTCTCTTTTTCCCCCAAACCCTTTCTTTGGAAGAATCCATTAGACTACGAATTTTATAATGAAATTCTGGATTCTCTAAAAATTATTTTATGCTCGATTCCATTTCACCAATACTCTTTTATTTCTACTCTAACAGCCTGATTTATTTCCCCAGGTGTTAAGAGGTCTTCAAACCTTTACTATTCCTTGCTAACGATTGGAAATTTATGACTTACCCTTTGGTTTGAAATATTACACTCTCGAGAGTCTTACAGTAAATTGCACTAGCAAATAACAGAAGCGATAGGCTTTTAATTTACTGGGGGGGGACTCAGATAGTTCCAGGATTTCTGGTAAGATGTTATTTCTGGAATGCAAATTTATTCTACTGCAAGGTAGATGAGTGCTCCGTGTAACCAGCACGAATTAGTACACTCGGAGTTTTTGCCAAGAATACGTCTCCAGCTGTACTAACTGTACTAACTGTACTCATAACTTGAGCAAAATTTTAAGTTAATATTGTGAATTTTTACTGTCTTGAGATGCAGATGAAACTAAACCTGTCTCAGAATGTTGACTGATGATCCAATACTAATGTTCAGTTACATCTCATTTTTCAGAGTTGAACTGCACAGAACTTCCAATCACACTCAAACCAGCAATTCTTTACTTGGGATTCTTAACATTCTTTGTAGAATCTTTGTCACAATGCTTAATTTTTATCTTGCTCCTCATTCTCCCCAAAAGCTTTATACATACAGACATCTATATAGCTTACATAGATGTGTGTATGCATACAAAGATGAATCAGGACAACACATTAAATTTACATTATTCAAGTAAACAGGTAAAAATGTTTTTAAGAGTGTAATTTGAGATTTTTAAATATTTCTGAAGTTTTTTTGTTTAGCAGCACAGAAATATCAAGCCAGCAAAAATCATTAAACAACAAAAGTGAGCACAAAATGCCCTTCAGGTTTAGTGTTAATTGGAATCTGGTGAATTAAAAAGCACGTTATTAACTCACAGGTGAGGTGCTTCTGAGAGAACCCGAAACGCCGGGATGCGGATTTTGTATAAAAATAGCATACTTAAGGATCGGGTAGGAGTTTGGCAAAGACATTAATGAATTCTGTTTGTACCTTCTGGTTTCAGCAGGGAAGACACAAGAGACACTGTGCATGTGGGTGTGAGGTGTGAAGACAGAGAGATCGAGCTGTTCTTCGTCAGTGCAAAATGGACGCTCTGAAGTAAAGACTATTTCCAAATATTATAGCTGATATCAAGTATAAACTGCAAACTGTTCTTACTAAAAATTGCACTACTTTCCTTCCCAGCTGCACACAGGTTTTCATGCTGCAACTTCCATGCCTTTGCAACATAAGGTTTTGGGTTGGGGTGGTTTTCTTTTTTCATTCTGAGCATGAACTGCACTAGGGATCTGCTCTCCCATCACTCACTCACACGTCCCTGTTTAAGTCAAAAAGTGTTTGGCCTAAGTTTGGAATCCAGACCCAGGCCACTAAAAACGAATTAGCCAAAAATTTTCTTCCTGCAGACAAAGGACGTGGAACCAAGTTCTTTTCTAAGACACACTTGCAATGAACTGTAGACAAAGTTTGACCTTACAGAATTTGCTGTTTCTAGGTTAAGGTGGAAAAATTAATAACTATCCGACCCTCCCTTTGCAAAAAAACTCAGGAATTATTTCAAACAAATGAATCCAAGGTATTTTTTGGTCAGAACATTTGGTTAGAGCACTGTAAATTTAGAAAAGAAGCCAAATACCACAATCCTCCCTTGGTCAAAAAATCTCCACACCACCAGTTAGAGCAAGCTCAAAAGCCTGTTTGCTGAGAAAAAGCCATTCTGACTTAAACCCCACGGCTAAACACTGCCTCTGTGCAAAACCTTTGTTGGAGGTTTCAAAAAAATTTTATTCCAAAAAATTCAAACATTTTGAAGACTGCTCAGTCTGCATGAAGAATACACTGGTGTGCACACCAGCTGGGCTTTCCTGGGAATTCCTGGTTTTCAGGTGTCCTTCCTTAAGTAACGTGTTTAATGGCCAGGTGTGGATTGCGTACGCTGGCACAGAATTTAAAAACCAGGCCAATAGATTTTCTGGGCATGCATTTTCAAAACAGCATGAGGAGACACCCTTTTCCTATGGCTTTGTTACAGTGAGTATCATCTCCAGTTCTTTCAGACAGGAGCTGGCCTCTGACGTGCTTTCATGTGTCCTAGCCACAAGGCAATCCTGATCCCAGCAAGCCCTTCAGCCGCTTCTCTAATGGGTACCAGCACTACAACAAACACTGTGAGAGGCTGCACGGGTCTGGAAGGTTCAGGAAGGAGGGAGGGAGAGAATCACATAAAATAAAGCACTGCTGGAAGGTGTCCCACGGCTGTGGGAGGTTACTCACACATGACTAAGTTAGAGCGTGTGTGCACGCACACCTGTCTATACTGTATATATATTTAGGTTAACAAGTTTAAACTATTAATAAACAGCTTCTTATGGTATTTGGTAATTAAAATATCAGGCTTATGTAATTCAAAATAGTGCAACCTACATAGCAATATACAGGAAAATTACACACATTGTTCCTATTACCATTAATATGCTTGTGCATATCACGGTGATAGGATACCCTTTTCCATAGGATTAACCTTTTGCATATTTAATTGTATTCTTTGGCCCATTTTCCTGTGAAACCTCGTATGACAACAGAAAGACTTTGGCTTTGAAAAAAAAAAGAAAGAATACTCCCATTTTTTCAGTGGCTTTCAGAAACTTAAGTAGAATTCAAATCACTTCAGTTAAAAATCATCATTTCCTCCAGAAACCACACACCCTGCGGCCTATCACAGACACCCGCTAGCGGGGATCACTGTGAACCTTCAACTTCTTGACTTTTTTGTTTCCACTTTTGCAAATCATTTCCACTTCAAATGTTGCACAGATCCTCCAAAATTGTTCCTGACTCCTCTAACAACGAGCAAAGAAGGGGTCCTTCCCCAGTAGCACGGGAAGGCACAGCAACCTCATGAGGGCTTCAACTGCATCACTATGAGTCCAAATACAGGGTTTGCAGTGTGAAACAGAAGCCAAAATATAGTTCTAAAAGGTGTTTGTGCCATTGAATACCATGATGAAACGGGCTCAATAAAAACCAAATCCTGTAGTAATGATGTAACACAAATATCTTCAAAACTGCAATTCTTACGTACCCCAATGCACAAAACAAATTAAAAAATGTATTCTCATAATGCATTTGCTGAGAAAAACATATCATTTGTTCTAATAGTACTAGAAGTGCAAAACAAGACATTCTCCATTAAAATTTAAAGTCACTGTAAATATTACCATTTGCCCACGTTAAAGCTCAGTACCATTTACGAGAAGTGAGGAAACCTTCGTCCAGTATCATCTCACTTGGAACTTTACAGTGCACTGAATGAGTATCACAATATTTATTGGTATTTATTTTCACAGTTTTCTAACGTGCACATAGAAATATTATTTTTGAAATATAGTAGTGAAAACAAATACTAATACAAAAGGGAAAGGACAAAACATCTAGGAGTATAACTGCTTATCACCACTACTTTTTAAGAGTTGGAGAGTCAAAACCATCTCTTTTAAATATGTAATACTATACTTAGTGTGGTTATCTACTAATAAAGGTATTGCATGACAATGTTACAGCATGGTTATATTCTCTACTAATTTAGCATTGTTTTCAATACAGGTAAAGAATTAAGCAAAAGGAGTAAAAAGTGTCATTTAAGTGCAAAACAACAAAACCCTGGTAAATAGTGAGGTAACTTAATTTTACTTATATTATCTCTGGTTCTTAAATTATAGATATGACAAAATCATCACATAATCAGCAGTGGATTCTTACAGCTGGCATTCATTTAAAAAACCCCCACAAACAAACAAAAACCCAAACAGTTTCACCCAGAGCAGATCTATTCTGCAGTATGTAACACAAAAAGCTCACGAACCTGCAAGAACTAAGTGCATTTTCAGTGCATTGCAGAGCGATGCACACTTGCAATCCTGGCTTCCAAAGTTGCAGGACATTGGAAGAGCACATGTTTGCAGAGAGCACACTCTGTACACAGGCTGAGAGAAGCAGGGCAAAAAACAAAACCAAAACCCAAAAGCTTGACTGAGGTGAAATAAATGAGGAGCTTATTTCCAGGGAGCGCAGTAACCCTCCCCGGCAGCGCAGAGAGCAGCAGGGCAGGATTTCTGCTCCCATTCAACAGGGCAACAGACACCAGAGAGCACGAATAAGCCCTTCTCCATCCCACAAACATCACTGTGACAGTGTAATGGAGGTGAACATGGGATTAATTCCACAATGAAAGCTGAGCATCAACAAGAATTTTTCACTGGGTACAATACGTGCACATGAGACACAAGAGTCTGCATGGTCGGAGCGATGTAAGGGACGTGATGATTTTGAGGCTACTCCCATTTAACCATAGTTTCCCAGGTGATTCCAGCCAGAGCAGGTTGAGCCTGTCCTTACCATATCAAATACCTGTCTGTATGTGCATTACACACCCACAAAGACATGCACAGCTGTCATCAAACTGTGCTCCCTCCTCACAAATACTAACAGATTGCTAATACATTTAAATAAGACAGTACAGGTGAGTTTGGGTGGGGAAGTGGCTCATATCATAGGAGTCATACTTTGAAAGGCCTTTATGCTCTTTCAGAAGTTCCTTCAGCACTGTTATGCTTTGAAGGCTCAGCTCTCAATAGGAAGGAAGTTTAGATTAAAGATAGCATTGGTAAAACAAACAAGTGTATCACTGGAAAACTGGTTTTACACTGCAAAGGAGATTGCTCTCTACAGGAAAGATACCCACTTTGAAAGGACTTTTGAGCTAAAACAGGACTTGAGCTGGGAAGGTGAAGGTTTAGCAAGGGGATGCATGACACTCCATCTTAAAAGAAGCACACGATGTAATGATTGATACAAGAATAATTGAATCTAGTCCAGACACGATAGTTACTGTTCTGTATTAACCAAGAGAGGATTTTGCCATAAAAGATCTGTTTTCACTAGGTTTTATATATCAAACATCTGAAATGCAATGTAAAACAACAAAAAGATTCACCTCTTGCATTCTTCCTAAATCCAAGCTGACTCTTATACCCCTAAATTGGTACCACAATTCCTGTTCTCCGTTGATGAACCCAGCAAGGGAAGGAATAGTACCAACATCTTGCCCATCACTAAGATGCATATGCTACACTGCAGAAATGTGAAAATAGAAAATACCAAGTCATACAAGAAATAGATTCTGACACTTTGATTTCATGCTGAACTGTCACCTGGTATAAAGAAAACGATGGGGACTAGGCTGGGAGTACTGCAAAGCCCACCAGTGCCAGGTGCTTGCATGAGCACAGGAACCTCCATGCACCTGCCAGATTTAACCTGGAACTCACTTTCAGATTTAACTAGCAAGTTTTTGAGGCTGGGAATAAGTAGACCATTACTTTTCTAAGCCCACCTAGCTCAGATATCTTCAGTGGGAGTCAATACTTTCTAAAAAATCAGCAGAGAGCTGTAAAATCTCCAGGACCCATCACACCCAGAACTGCTCTCAGCCCTGTGCTTTGAACTACCATCTGGAGGGAGCTTTGTCTCTCTCCCCACTAGCAACAGAGAGAGCTGAGCCTTCCAGTACAGATACCCAACGCTACACACACAGCTCTAGCTTTTCTTCCTTTAAAACTGTGTAAAAAGAGTAATTTTCACCAGGAAAAAACCCACCACTTCTACTTTCCTTCGGGAGCCTTATTTCACCTCCTAAGTTCTCCTGAAAGATCATAGAGAAAGAGACACGTGTTTATGAGATGCTGCTAAAACATGGTGAGCTGGTGGTGATTTGGGTTCCGTTTGTCCACAGCACTCTTTCTCCTCACCAAGCTTCTTACATAGCAGAATAACAAATTCTGAGCAAAACCTGAAAAAAACATTAAATGAACTTTTCCAGAAATACAAAAACTCTTAATTCTCCTTAGTTTTATATATTAAAATATCTAATTTCCATGCGTTTAAGTTAGTGGGTGGCTACACTGCTCTAAGGAACACAAGCAGAACACAAAATCCATTTGAAAGGAAAAAGGAAAATTGACTGTGGTGAAAAGGGAAAGACAAAAACATGAAGAAATGTCTTTAAAAGAGGAAAAAAGCGAGAGGCAGGTATGTCTATGTCGCTGTTTTTACCTCCATGTACCTACTGCATTCCTCAGCAATTCAATATCCTGCCTCCATAAAAGTTGTCATCCAGGAGCAGTGTAACACTACAGGACATGCTACCAAGAATGGCCCATATCATTTACAGCCTGATTCAGTCCCAGCTGGAGTCACGGGAAATCTTGGTGATAGGAATGACCAACAAACTGCTAGAGCTGCAATCAGGAAAATGTAACAAGTCACCAGCACCATCCAGAAAGGTACAGAAAGGATGGCCACTTATGCAGGAAGATTCTTTTCTCCTCTTCAAGAATAGCAGCAGCTAGAGTGAGAGAGAGGGAAATACAGAAAGTCTTGATCTCGGTTTAACTGAAAGTCAGTGCAAATATATCAACAAAGCTCAGGCAATATTCCGAATTCCACGCACTCTACGGCTGAGCCTCACAAGCTGTGGCTTGTGGCTCTACTGTTGAAGACTTTTCCTCAACTTCCCAGCTTCTTCTTCTTTACACGTATACATCTGCAACCACACCAGCTACTCGCCTCCAACCCTGCTCCTGAGCTGTTTCTTCCCCCGTTATTCACTGATATTGCAGGCCAAGATCAAAACAACAAATGCATGCAGATTCTTACTCCCTCTACTTTCAGTATCTGGGTTTGTTGGCATTTCCCTCCCCCCCCTCCTTTAAGGCAGCATCTTTTAATTCCATGTGAACAACTGCTGTGCAACATTATGGAGTCTTGCCTCTGTCTCTTTAATTTGTTTTGGTTTAGGGGAGGTGGTTGTGTTGCATATTTGCAGCTAATAATAATAAATCTCTACAGTCAGCAGAAAGCTGCTCAAAATCAGGAAAAGCAAACACTGCAATGTATTTCTTTACAGCTAATTTGCTTGTGCATTTCACAGAAGGATAAAGCCACCTGGGTTTAGGATGTTTACATTTGGATCTCAACAGTTTGCTTAGAAAATGTTGTAAATGGGAATTTTTCTTTCCCAGAACCTCAGATACAGTACTTGCCTACACGCGTGTCCGGGTGGAGATGATGACACAAAAGACTTGGAGCGATGAGCAAATATATTAAGAGCTTTAAGATGACGGGGAAGACAAGAGCCACCACTGAGTTTTATGACTCACTTGGTAAAATTCCCAGTGACTTGCATGGCAGTTTTTGGTATGACACCAGCAGATACCATATCTGCTGAATCCCACCAGGTAGTTCAAAATACTTCATATTTAACTTATATACTATGATTTGGGTTGGAAGCTAAAATTTGCCTCAAATATTTTCAGTGAACTCATTACAACAATGTTTATGCCTTTAGTGCATTTGCCTTCCTGTAGACCTAAGAGAAATAGTACACCCCCCTCTCTGGGCAAAGGTCTTGGTTGATGAAAAGTAACGTTCATCCCATAAACACCCTGGCCCTGCTTCGCTGGTACAACCGTTCCTAAGAAGTGTGAATCTCTCCTAAGGGCAGGTGAGGATCTTCTACTTATAAAACCTACACCCAGTGAGGAACCAGAAAGCATACCAGGTGAATAGAGGGCCAAAAATTGTGACCGATCGCTGAATAAAGAAAACTCGACACATATTTGCTCCAGACAGCGTACAGGTACCCAGAGATATGCTTTCTGAACATACTTAAAATAAAGTACAACAGGATTTTGGGGAGCTGGAAAGGGACCCCAGAAGCCCAAACCTCATTACAGCCCATTCCTTCAAAAAATAGACATCTTCACCATTATGGTGAACATACAAATACATTTGTAAATACCCAAACTCTATTCTGGGCTGTTTGGTAGTTAACACCAGCTTAAATCTGTTTAATAAGAAAACTGCAGTCAGAACTGAAGACGCTGTATTTTGTCTCCCCCTCTGCAGCATTTGTATTATCTGGCATTTGCAGCTCTGCTTTGCAGTCTGCTACTCCAAAGCAAACAGCGCCCTGCTCTACCTCTGGCTGGCATATACTGCAGCTACAGCTGCCAGGCAGGATGCTATTGAAAAGGCTTTCAATTCTGAGAAAAGTTAGGGCAATATTCACATTTTCCAATTCACAGTGTAATGGCTTCCCTGCTCACTGTTCTTCAGTGAAATGTAAGGAATAATGCTTTAATAATCTAAACTTCCTCTACACAGAAAAAGCTAAGGCCATTCTCAGAGTAGCAGGAGAATGGGAGAGCACCACCTGTTAAATTTAAATTTAGCTTTCTCTATTTAAGTATATTAGCAATTATATTTACTTCTTCAGTTTAAATTAAGTTTACAACTCTACATTCTCCTCATGAAAGGCTTCCTCTCTTCCCTTCCACCCTCCCATACCATTAAATTCTAGCGGTTTCTTTTTTTCCAGTGGGGGCGAGGAGAGGCGTTTAGCAGACATTCTGTTTGTGAAATAATCTGATTGACCTTTACTAGAGGTAAATCCACATAACAAAGCATCCCTGTTCTGTGAACATCTTTGTATAGCAGTGAGTGATAAGAAAGATACTGTTTCTTACTTATGTGTGCATCTATTCAATTTATATAACAGACTTGATTGGAGAGATTTTAAAAAATGGTCTGCTGTTCAACAAAGATGCACAGTCTTCTGGAAGGAAGAAGTCCCTCAAAAGGTGTGAATCCTTCACTGTGTACTGAGATAAACGACACTGCGCTCCTCACTGGTTACACTGAATAGATGGCCCTCGGCGTTTGATTCTGTACTAACGGCTTTCATACTAGTAACGTACAATTAATTAGATGTCACTAATACACTATGAACAAAGAATTACAGCGGGTTGGGATTTGGTTTGGGAAGTAAAGGAATAAAAGAAATACTATACAGCCCTGAGTAATCACCAGTAAGGGGCAAATGCAAACTTGCGTAGACATTAGGCCTCAAGGTTACTAATAAAGTCCACAGCTCCACGGTAAGTGTCATATGACTATATAGTGATATCTAAAAATATATACTCTGGATTAGGCAGCTGTGAAATTTCTTACAAGGTGACTGCAGACTTCTCAATGAACTTTGCCATGGTAAGTGCATGTGAAATATAAGAAAAACATTTGTACATTAACAGTAACCAATATCCATGGGGCTTGCTTTTGGTACACAGCAGTTCACATGTTTGGGCCTACAGCCTTCCCCCTTATTCTCTGTCAGTCTAGAAGGAACCTACTCATTTTGTGCTAACACATTGTATTTTGTTTATTAAGGTAGGTCCTGGGGGTCGGGGGGGGTTTATATTATTATTATTATTTGGCTTTGAAAATGCTTATGAAGCTAAAATGTATTTTTGAAAGTCTAGCTTTCTGTTCTCTTTTAGAGCCTTACTTTTGAAACTGTGCAAAGGCATTCCTAATTCTTTTTGTCTGTGTCACACTACATGCATACCATATTGCTCATCCAGTACTAGGAAATCATTAAACATTTCTAAGGACAAAAGTACATTGAATGATACTTAGCAACATAATTCGAATAACCGAAATAGTAAAATAATTAGATACAAAACAGCATAGTTGCCAACATATATTGGGGCTATTTCAGTACAGCTTGCCATTTATATATAAAGGATACATAAATGGCTAATTTTTTTTTATCCTTTTCAACAAGACATATTTTAAAAGGATGGTTAAGAGCATACTAGTTCACCTATTCATGTACAGAAGTACAGTGGGAAAGGGAGAGGTTTACATATCATTTACCATAGCAGGATACTGTTACAGGATAAATTCTCCCTCTAAGATGGTGGCAACTATTTTTTCCCTATAGATAAAGTGTTCGTGGAAAATTTAAACATCTGATTCAATGCTAGGCATTTTCTTATACACACGTCTATTGCTACAGGAATTTAAAACCCTTGGAGTTGAGTACAAGCTATTCCTATTGGCAACGTAAGGCAAAACATGCTCTGAAATGTACATGTCATTATGGATCCGACCATCCCTGGAACTGTATGATGCTGTAGATTGTATGGATGACCTTAAATAATTATCATTTCTTCCTCTTGTCGGTAATGAATGTTTATAAAGATCAGCCGGACTTCGCCTAAGAGATAAGTGCTGGTCATCACGATAGGGGTGCAGGAAGGGGTTATCGTCTGAGTGAACAGGATACAGGGACTTGCTCCGCTTACTGTCCTCTAGAGCATGAGTTAAAAGTGAGGCCTTGTTGCCCAACAGTTTGCTGGAGGGAACACTAAACATGCTTGCATATGGGCTGCTTTGGAGAAGTTTCTCTCTTTCTTTCAAGCTTATACTACGAGAAGGTCTTCCAATATCCATTTCCCTGGACTTGTCAGCGATATTATCAAAAGAATGTTGCCTGCTAATCCTCAACTTATTTTTTTTATGATATTGCAGAGCATTGTTTGGTGACCAACTACGATCATAGACTTCTTCAGGAAGTGATAAGTTCGTTGTATCCTGCAGCATCTGATCTTCTTCAATATCATAGAGGTTCCCCATCCGCAAGCATGCGTCGCATTTATAGGGAGACCTGCCTGAATAGTGTCCCGCGTAAGTGGGCAAATTGGAAAGACAGCTCCTGCAGTGGGTGGAATTCTGTCTGTATCTATCGTTCATGTCGACTAGGGAAGCGTTTTTATCTTTTAAAGTGTAGTGCTTTGCATAAAGTTTATACTGGTCGTTATTTGGAAGACTGTCTTCGTTATGCAAGGGAGTCCTGTTTGCATGGTCTGCTTTCCTGTAGTTGTCATTGTGATCTTGATAAACATCTGGAAACTCTATGGTATCTGGAAGGACAATGTTTTCGATGTACTGAGGTGTGTCCAAGCGGAATCCTGGCTCCTTGTCGGCATCAATCGTGTAGATTTTATCCCGTGGAGAGCTCGGTTTGGTTTTCAGATATGTCAGTTCCACTTCACTACAGTCTTTTGGGTATTTTGATGCTACTGTCCTTTTTTTAAAGTTGTCCTTGGTTTTGTGATGCTTGTTGTTGTTTTCAGGTTCCATATGGCAAGTAGCTCGACTTGATGCCTCTGATACATCTGAATGGGCAATCTCTTCCGGCAGGTATCTTTGGCTTTTCACTGAAAGCTGCCTGTTCTCATCTGACCCGTTTTCTCTCTGGGAACCTTGGCCCTGACGAACAGATTCTTGACGTAAAGATTCAACAGATTTCCTCCAAAGCTGCCTGGGTCTGGAGTTCACTTTTGCTTCTGCTGTTACTGCAACCTCTACTGTATTTGGATTGGACTCGTTCAGCGTGAGAGGATGCTGACCCTGGAACACATAGTTGTTGAGATTGTCCTTGTGTCGATTGCCAGGGAGGGTCTGCAGTTCACTCACGTTGTCACCAAAAAAGTTATCCTTTGTCTGAAAGGATCTGTTATCAGAAAATATCAGGTTTCCCTTATCCATGACCATATCCATAATCAAGGAACCCCTCTGAATAAAATCAGCTGTTCTTTTGGGGGAGTTTATTCTCGAAGGATTGATATTGGTCATATTTTTTGCTGTTCGCAGGAGTTTTAACATGTTGGATTGGGAATTGGTCAAAGTAAAGTCAGGAGACTTCTTTTTTTCTTCAATGTGTACTCCATGAATGCAGCTGTAAATACCCTGTAATATCAGGAATATAAAACAAGTTAAATCACTAAGTGTCAATTTCAGATACTTCCATTCTGGCTTTTATTAGCCATAAAGAGCAATTATACACTGCTTATCTAATGACAGGAAAGGTTAAAAGTACGTATCTACTCTTTTAACATTTCCTCACATTGATGTGGGAGAATGATTTCTGCCACATCTGTCGGCATCATAAAGAAGAAAAATTGCCTGTATTTTACAGAGCAATGGTCTGTGTTGGCATCCCCTGCTTATTGTAGAGAACAAGATTAAAAGGTACCCCAAAAGGCTCCCTAGTCCCATCCCAAAAGGTAACTAACCGTCAGTAAGGGAAACTCTTCTAAACCAGTGATTAAGTTATGCCCCTAAACCTTCTGGGGTGAAGGAACTCTGCACTCTCACTGAAATAAAAAAGCTTCCAGTCATGGTATTTCAGCTTTTCTGTTTCCTGCCCTAGTGCCCATGAAAAAATCCCATCTCTTTCTGAAGCCTGAGTTGGAGTTCTTTTTGAGGGAAAAGCTGAGGCCTGTCTTTTAACTCCAGCCTCTTCTGTCCCTGCTGTGAGCTCAACTGACTTCCCCACCCTGTGAACTTGTCATTCTTGGAAATTTGCCTTTGAAAGGAGTAATGAAAGTACTGTGTTTAAAAAGAACCAAAAGACAAAACCCCAACTAAATTGTCAAAAATCTAAGAAAAGCACATCCTTCCCTTATTTTATGACAAGCATCAGTTATTTGGATATGTGACTCCACTTTGGGTTTGGTAAAGTTAGCAATAAAACTGGCCTTAGTGTCTAAGCAAACAGAACTGACACTTGTGGTTGCCCTTTCCTCACATGCTTTATTCTAGTTTGCTGTCCAGAAAAGCTCATTAAAATATTGCAGTATAGTTTTATTGCTTAATCTCCATTGGTTTAAGAGATCCACAAAACCGAGAACTAACGTCTCTCATTAGTTGAGCATTTATTTTGTTTGGGATTTTTTGGTGGAAATTACTCCATTTTCTGGATCTGAGTAGCTCCACCATTTCTTTGTCAGAATTTTCCCAAAACATACTAGTTTTCAGCATTTGATTGCTGATTATCCTGGCATATGAGAAGTCATAGCTTCAAATACTCCAGTGAAGACAAGACTTCCCATGGAGTGCAAGTTTGTCCTAAGCCCACTGACTACTCTGGAGCGTCACACCGATGCTCTCAAACGTATTTCAAGTGTCCAAGTGGCAATAAAAGGAAAGATCATGTTTTAGGGAGGTAGGGTTTGTTCTGTTCGTGGCCTGAAGGGGGAAAAGGAAAGTACTCACCCTGCTGATAGAGAACAACAGGCCTGGCCTATCTGAGCAGACTCCAGTGAAGCAGAATCTAAGTTTCCAGTAAAATAAGTGCTCCCAGACAAAGGTTATTAAACTGAGTGCCATGGCTGCTGCAAGCATGTAAAACACTCCTGCCATGTTGTCGATGTCCAGCTGGCTGCTCATGACTTCATTCTTCTCGTTGTGGCAAATACCAGTCAGCCACAGGGTCTCTAACTCTTCCATTTCCCCTGGGGAGAGCAGGGAGTCAAACCAGTTAGAATGCAAAAAATTCCTGCCCACACTATTCAAAAATCTTTGCAAGTTTAAAAATACAGCACCGTTAAATGCTTCACTTGCAGAGCACTTCAGCCTTATCTACCAAGGATTTGCAGATACAGCAGATTTCAACTCCCAGCACCCTAGTTTCAGTTGTCCTCAGATTTCATAAATTACGTGGGAAGCTGCCTGCTCCAGGAAGCAGCATCTGTGATTTGGGTAAAACTTTCTTCTGCTTGCTCTGACTGGTACCCCTTCTTACAGAGAGTGGAACTGGAGGCTTCCCCTCCCCACCATCCATGAGAGCTGCCTTTGGTGCGCCCTCAGGCCCAGGAGGCTTCTCCCATGCCACCAGTGCTGCTCCTGCCTCCAGGTCCAGCTGGCAGTAAGCCAGTCTGTGTACCCCACTGCCCTACACTTGTCCTACCCTGATCCACTCTGGCACTCCCTGCCCTTCTCTTAAACATCACGAAATACATTTCACATGTTCCCACAACCCCTTTAGAGCATGCTGCACGGTCTCTCCTCTGAGACCAATGATAGAGAGGGCCAGAAATCCAGCTGGTTTGGTGTGTTTTCCAATTTAAGACATGGCTTCAGTTTGAGGGAAAGATCCCCACACTAGAGATCCCTGATCCTTACGCAAGGATTAGGGAATACATTTTCAATATTACAAGCCATACAGCATTGGAGTCAAGATGAGACAAAAAAGGACTAGAACCTATATTGACATTTCAGCTACCTTCAAGCTGGACTAGATCAATGACCTGCTGTGCAAAAGCATTTTGGAGGGCACCAGGGAAGCTGCAGCTGATGGATAATTGGATGTGTGAGTTGGAACACGGGATTCTGATGGAGAAATTGCTTCCCATAGAATGTGAGGAAGGACAGGTATCAAGGCATCTTAGCAAAGGCATTTCACAAATTTGTAAGAGAGATTATTCAGTTACTACTTAATTCTGAGCTTAGTTCTGGGCTTGAAGCATGAATTGAACCTCTAAAGCAGACAAAGGCAGCATATCTTCTCCCAAATTACACTGTTCAATCTTCAAAATACCTAAGAGCATGCCCAAAGAAGAAAGTCAATCCTAATGAATCTTTAAAAGTCTTCTAATCCAGGACATGGGGACAATAAATTATTCATTGGAACAGTATAGATCTTGCACAGGCCCTACAGAGATAATTGGAGTTCGTTACTGCATTTCCCTATCTTTTTGGATCTCTTTGGTTCTGCTAAGCCTCCGTGGACGGTTCCCCTCCTCTCCTTTTCAAGTCCTCCCCAAGGTCTATGACTAAAACTCACAGAGGCAATAGAAAAGAACCCAAGTCCAGAGAGAGAGCAGTATTTCTGGGTTCTGCATTAGTAGCGAGGCTCTGACAATCAGCTCTCGTTACTTCCCACAGGAAAACTCCCATCTCCCAGGATTGTCAAACATCAACTTGATTTGACTGCTGTGCCCTTTTACAATTCATAACAAGATTCACAAAGGAATTTAAACCTGTTTTTTATTTCTGTTTCCTCTGCGTTGCTTTCTCTTTGGCATGTACATCTAAAGTAACTATTGATAATCCACTAACCTTTCCAAAAACGTCACTACAGAAACAACCAAGCTTGTTTTGAGTCAAGATAAATGACAGTGCCCTGGCAAGCTATAAAAACAAAGTATCCCAGAGTCTCACAGATCCTGCTCTTGCATCATCCCTTCTATTGTACCTAACGACGACAGAAAGAGCTCTTGATTGGCACCCAAAAGCCAGCCATAATTTCATAGACCGCAAAGCACTGCCAGTCACTGGATTGCCATATTTATGAAACATTATCTGGGAACAGATAGATTAGGCTATTCATTCTGGTCTACCTATAGAAACCAGTTACCATTAGCAGCATACCTTCCTATACGTGTGTGTGTCCAAACCAGTTACTAATTGAACTGTAATAACACTTCAGCACAGCTGATCATCTGAAACTGGCAAAAAATGCCCTGTGTATTTACTGCTCTTCTGGCTCATTACATTTTACCCGAGCTTATACAGAGGGCATAACATTTTTATTACAAAATCCTCAGGTATCAGGAGTTTTTTAATTGGAGTGTTGATTCATTCCTGATAAAAATCAGACACTTCCAAACCTGACCCAGAGTTGGAATTCAAAACATTGAACTTCAAGGGTAGTTAAATTTTCCTTCAGAAAAAAAATATTTAAAAGAATCGAGTCCTTTTGGAGGAACGTTGCTGTCTTTCAAATCCTTTGGGGGTCTAACTTGGTGGGGAATGTGCAGGGGGGTGACATCTAGAGCAACATACTAGTCTTGGCACTTGGAAAGCCAGAAAATCGTAATTATTAGACATTGGAGGGTTCAGCCAGCTCAACGTGTGCATAATTCTAATCAGCAAGTCAGAGCTCCAAATAGTCCACAACAGAGGCCTTGGAAAGCCAAGTCAGCAACCTCAATATACACAAGTGCCAGGCCTCAACGAACCGAGTGTCAATAGTTCAGCTCTGCATCTAATGGGGGGGTGTCTCAAGTTACTTATAAATATTTACCAGACTTATTTGAAGGCTTTTTGTTTTCATTTTGAGCACTTATTAAAAGGAATGTAATGCCAAAATAATTTTGTCCATCTGTCCATGTGTGGATGAGATTAACAATTAAATAAATAGTTCTAGACTTCAGCAAAAAGTACATAAAACTAGCACAAGACTGAAAAATTAACAGACAAAAAAAAAGTGTTTCCTTTCTGTTTCATATGATCACAGTACATTTAACCTGCAGAATTCACAAGTAACTGCATGGTGCCCACAGTAAGATATTCTCACCACTTACTCTGGTGAGAACTCCCACCGAATGACGGATGGAGGAGGAAGGCAGCACTCCCCCACCCCACCACTGGCAGCCCCTCACAATAAGAGGGTCTTTACCCTGAGCAGAGGAGTCAGAAGTCAAACGGGTTGATGTGTGTTTGGTTCAATAAGCTCATCCATTTCAATCTGACCTAGTTATATGATCCATACGGCGTGTTTCATGGAAGAGATTATATAAAAACACAGCAACTTTTGCATTGTCTGGATCCCCCAAAACAATCTCTCTTAGTCTCATTTTCTGAGTTATTTCCCCCTGTAAAAATAGCAGGAGGAAGGCAGATGACTGACAGCAATAAACCTATTGTGAGCTAATGACTGCACTCTGCGTGCCCCCATTAGGCAGGGATGAATTAGCAGAACTGCTAAGCACGACTTTCAGTATTACAGTCCCTCTAACTCTTGCTCAGCCACACAAACCCCCTCCACTTACACGCTTACACATTTGTTCCACCCACTGCTTAAGGAGGACACTAAATATATAAACAGAGAATCACTGGGACTGGGGGTGTATTCTGCCTGAGCAGCACGCACCGAAAAGATGTCCTTATAATCACACGCGTATTTCCTTCTCGGTCTTTAACAGCCGGTGTGAGTCACGCTGCTGCCCCTCCTCAGCATCTAGATGGTGATTTGGAGGGCTTATGCAGAAATATGAAAAAAATAGCAAAGAGCTTTCCTCTTCCAGATGTAACAGGGCAAATCTTATTTCCACAGTTACCTTTTACCCCTAAGGAGTGAGAAGCAATTATCCACCCAGGAAAATAATTCTTACTGCACTAAGCCATCCTGAAAGCACATAAAGATTAACCAGAACTGAAAGTTAATAGGAAGCAGATAACAGACTCAGTGAAAACTCAAACCAGACCCAGTTTTTCTCCTTACCTCCCCATGTCTCTAATTGTTTCAAAGGTCACAGCCTTAAGAGTTAAGGGATTAGTACAGCTCTACCATCTGCCCCTCTTTTCCTGGAGATTTCTTCCCATACCGTCATTTGAACTGAGCCCATACACCTGCAGGTAGCACAGGGGGTTACAAACACCTCACATGTAGCGGATGCCTGACCTGGCCAGCTGGCTGGGGTTCTCCCACTCCTCCCCATACTTGCCCTCTCGACCCAGCATCTTTCTGCGTCCACCCATTTCTGCTGTCATACGTCTTTTATCGCTCTATTTCTGCTGCATCCCTCCACAGCTAAAGACCCCTTGTTGTCTTTCTCTCCATCCTATGCAGACTCTGAACCCCTCTTGCTCTCTTAATCCAAAAGCAGCTTTGTCATTTGCAGTTCAATAATCTCATTTACTCACAAATGAAAAAAAAAAAAGTAAAAATAGAAAGAGAGAGAAAGAGAAAGAGAAAGAGAAAGAAGAAAGAGGAAGAAGAGAGAAGTTCTTCTCACCTATTAGGCACCTGTGATTCTCTTCCAAATCCCAAGGACATGATGCTAAAAGTTTCAGAAGCGACATGTCTCAAACTGCTTTGTGGGATTGTTTTAGAAAAGCACCACTCTGCTTTAAACAGCACCCTGCAGCCCAAGCCAGAGGAGAATTAGCAATACCTGTGCCTTCAGAGAGCTGGCCAGAAGTTCCTGCTATTGAAGGCCGGAGGAGCATGGCCAGAGGAGCATGGGTGCCTTCACAAATGGCACAGTGCAGCAGTTACAGCCTTACTAAACGAGGCGGGCTGTGTGCCTGAGCCTCTGCTGCGCTTCTCACAGGGCAAGCTGGCACAAAGAAGCCCTTGCCAGCTGCTGGGGTAACATGCTGGATTCTGGGTATGTCAGCCTGCCCAGCTGCTCTCTGCAGAGGTTGATAGCAGGAATCAAAGCATGCATCATGCGATCCTCCAGCACATAACAGTTCTGTTCTGACACGTTCCTGTGGCTGTGGGCGGAAGATCCAAACGAAATGATGGCTTAGCAGTCACATCATTTTAGTTGCTTTCAAACTCCTGGGTGCTTGTATTTCTCCACAGAAGATTGAGAAATAGTCTCCTGTGTTTCAGTAGAAATATTTTTATTTCTGTTAAAAAACATTTAAAGTTTTGTCTTGTGAGGGCAGCAAGCCAAACAAAAGCCCAAACACCACTCAGCTGCAGAGAATTTTAAACAAAACTGCAGATGCCAATCATCAACGGGAAGCTTTTGCAGACAATGAGAAGTGATGTACACAGCCAGAAATTCACTAGCAATATACTTCTACCCTTTATGTGAGAAAAAGCAACTCCTAACATTTTACATTTAAAAGATTCAGCGTTCTAAAGCAATGAATCTTACATGAACTTGTGTATTTATCTCAACTTCCTGTGAACTGGGCTATGTATATGAACCTGCACAGACCAAGTGATAAGACATTTTGGGGATAACTTGATATTTGAGACAACTAAGTAGCTATTCTTTAAACTCCTCAGAAACTCCCTTCTTATCCTCCTCCCTGTTAGATTAACAAATTGGGCATCTTGTAGCCTGTTTCCTTCCGCTGAGGCTTCAGAGTTGCTTTTACAGTGTAATTGTTAATTGCCAGTATAATTTGTCCAACCAGTAGAACTATCCTCAGGACCAGAACACTACTCATGTAAGATACACATAAACCACCCACTCTAAGCTTGAAGTTATCTCTAACCCAAACCTACATCCCTCTGTATTTACCTGAACTTTTTCCAGTGACAACAAGATAAAAAGGCAGGTTCAAAGCCATTGCTTTAATGTGGAAAAAGCATTCTGCTTTGGAAAGCATGAAGAAATGCTCCTACATTAGCAAGTCATTAATACTTCAGTTGGATGTTTTTATCAGTGAGGAAGAGGGAAAAGCTTCCCATCCACTGTGCAAAAATCTCATTTCAATCTGTAAGTGAACTGCCTTGGATAGGAGAATAAGATAGAAAAAGCAAGGAAGAGGAGAAAGACATATGCAGAGGAAACAGAAAGCTTTAAAACACATTTCAAAAGGCTCTCTCACAACTGGGCAAATGTAAAAGAGAGATGAGATCATGGGATTTTTTTGGTGCAATCAGATATAGTCTTAAACAAATTACATGGTCTTAACCAAATATCTAGTACCATCCAAAAGGTTCTCTCCTCTTATTCACGTAACATTTGCATCAAGAAATTATGTTTGCTCAACTCATTAGGATTTTTTTCTTCTAGTTATGAAACTCATTAGATTTATAATCATTCATTGACATCCCATAATGTGGTGCATGTTCTATTACATATATGAAATAATAATTCAAAACTACTAAGTGCTTTGCTGTTTTATAGTCTTAGTCTTAGAGAATAATAAATTCTGTAGAGGCTACACATGTGAAAGACGTGTTTTTGCCTGCATTTGTGTCTGCCTCTTTAAACAACTTCATTCAGGCTCCAAGGGCTTTCCCAGGCATATAATTTTTACATTAATCTCTCCCCCCAACCATACTGGCTTTTAGTCTTAGTAACTTCAAAGAGATTTTTAGTGATACAGCAAAGTGTTGTTGGTATGAACTCTGGGTTCATCCCTTCTAAATCACCAAACAGAGTTCCATATGTTCATAGCTAAAACTCATCAAACTACCCAAGTTAGATGCAGAGTACAGAATCAGGTCATGCTAGTTCCGGGCCATCACTCTTTACCTTTAATTTCTTGGTGTTTTGTTCCAGTTCACCTGCAATGTACTTCATAAATCAGCAGAAGAAATCTCAACCTCATATGTCATTCTCAGGGGTTCTGTTTGTTTGTTTTCTTCTTTTTTTTTCCCCCCATTTGTTGGTTGGTTTTTTTTTCCCTGAAAATGATCATCTTGCCCAGTGACACAATGAAGTAAGACAAGGTAGCAAACATTTCGGGGACAAAAGGAAACTTACCTACACTAATTCCTACACATCATATTTGTCCAACTCCTATTCTCTTTAATAGTGCCCACACCGTTTTCTGGACAAATTTAAGGATCCTTTACAGGAGAAAGTGAACATTTTAGCATTCATGGGTGGTTCAGAGTACCTTCTAAAGGTAGAGAAAAATACCACTAAAACAATGCTGTAACCACACTCACAACCCCCACGGTTTGCCTATTCACGACTTGCTCATCTTCTGAAGTAGTATCTGAGTAAGATGAACATGGGAGCGGACAATTCATGAGGTTTCATTCACCCAAATGCCATCTCTATCTATTGCAATGCTATAAATTATTCATAAGGAAGTTTTAACACTGAGTTTCATGGACAATTCATTTGGATTATTGTATTATTTTCAGCTACTAAAAATGGGCTAAAGATATAAGCATTCATATGCCATGTAAGTCCACAGCTCAAACTGTAAATACATGGTAAGATTTTTCCCTCTTTCACCTCATCCATTTTGATTTCTACCTGATATTTAGAGACAAAGAGATGTGTAAAAATGTACCTTTGGTATTTTGATGAGCTTGAATAGCTTCAAATACTTTCCCTTCTATTTAGTTTATTCTCTTTCCCTGTGATTTAATTCCTTTTTAGTGGATGAGAAGTGTCAAAAATGGTGAAAGAGCGAGCATGAAGAGATGCATGGTGAAAAGAATGAAAACCTCAGTGATGCTCTGACAATATCAGGAGAAGTTAAGCCCAGTACTGAGAAAGATACTTCAGATCCTCCTTCAGGCTACAGAAGCATTTTCTTCTCTACTATGGGACAAAGAATTCAACTTCTCTGATTCAACTTTCCCATCTAAAAATGAATCACTGCACCTAACACCTCTTAGTAGTATCACAAATAGAAAAATAAAGCAAATATTTTAGTCAATTAATTGCAACCGTTTAAAACAGGAATATGTAATTGCTTGAATCCTAGCTATTGTGGGTCATTTATTCATTCCCTAGCAGAAGCATACAAAGCCCCTCTAAATCCAACAGAGCAATAACGATGACACTGGTGTCTCTACATGTACACCAGACAAAAGGCATCAGTCACGATGATTGCACCTCCTCCAGTTGTTCTGTATTGTAATAGGAACATACTCCATGTGCTGGAAGACTAACACATCACTGTCTCCAGTATGAAAATTAATGTCTGGCTCTTTATGGAACAGGAGGCCACTATGCTAAGGTCCTGCACTTCACCATTTAAACTGTCACATTAATACAGACACGTACCCCTCTGTCTCGATGGCGTGCTGCTGCTGGTCTTAAGCACGTATTTATTGCTCAATAAAGCCCTCTTCTTCACAGACAAAGAAAGGCAAAATTAAAACATGTATCTCTGTATGACTATAATGCACACCATATTGCAATCCAGTGGAGGATTTCAGTCAGTTGGAAGGCAGAGATTATTTAAACCATACATTTATTTGCAGGCACGTGTGAAAGGCCTGACGTTTCACTGTGGCAAAGAAACATTTCTACAGCCAAAATGTAGTTGACGCCCTGTGTGGAGAACAAGTCATTATTACGGTCTACAAACGCATCAAAGATGTGCAGTATGTTCTCTTCTGCAGGACAGAAGTGCCAAGAGGGCCTAAAACTCTTCTATTTTTGTGTTAGAATGAAAAATGATAGTTTGAAATGCAATAAAACTAGTCACCCTATTTCAATTCCATAAACATTCCTTTACCAGAAGTTTAAATTAATCCACCCTAGATTGGGGATCACTCACACCAGTTCAGAGCTGAGCAAAATACTTTTAAATAGCAAAACAGTCATGCTGAAAGATAATTCATCTACAAAGCAAAAACTCAGGAATTGCTCAAAGGCAAAAATAAAAAAAAAAAAGAAAAGAAATAAATTCAGCAATGCTCTTTAACACTGAGGCCAGCAGTACTTTGAGATGTACATGAAAACTCTTTCTGAAAAGAGATGCAAACGTCCTTGGTGGTGAGGTGAGTTAGAACACAGTGGAAAAGAATTCCGGTCTCAGCATCGAGAAATAACGTTACTCATTTGTTTTGCATTTGTTTGGGGTTTTTTAAAGACTAAGAGAACAGTAGTAAAAGGCTCAGGGCTAATAAAACTGCATCAACTGTGCAGACAAAGAAAAAGAAAAGAGAGGAAAAGGTTGGTCCCTACCATCTCCAACAAACTGAAGGAGGGCTAGGTCGATCTGTCTCTTCCAAGGCGACCCTTTCTGAAGTGCTATTCCATAGCCCGTAGTGGCAAAGATGTACCCACTCCCGATGGTGACAAGTTTGCAGCCTTCATCTCTTCCAGCCTTGTAATTCAGCACCGCTGCATCATAGATGAAAGCATCCAACTTCCTGAAATAAAAGAAACCATTTTACAAACCAAATCATTAGGGACAGCTGTTGTCAGACTTCTTTTGTCCTTGATGTTAGGACCCTTTTGAATATCCTATGGATTCTTTGATATCCTTAATTACATATCCTGCTCTGCTGTATCTAAAATTAACAAAAGGCATCTATTTTAGTGAGGGGAAAGTAGGACACATAGTTTTGCATTTCTATTTTAAGAGATGCTGTTAAAAAATACTGAGCAGGAGAAACCAAGCTACAAAATGTCTTCCCCTGTTATCTTTGTATCTTTGCTCTCAAAATCTCAAAATAAATATCTTGAGATGGAAAATGATCTCCAAAAGCAACACAAATGGCAATGGAGAATTGAGGATTGAAACAACAATAACCAATCAGCTTATTTAAAATACTGGATGAGACTGAAAACACGTGACTTCACCTGTTTCCCCCCTCCCAGTATTATTTTATGGCATTTTCCAAAAATAAACAATGAAAGTGGAAGCTAAGACCTTGCTAAGACAGAGGAAGGTACTGGTGCATACCTGATATACTATTTGTACCAGGAGCACAGCAGGAATAAAGGAACCAGTGGAAAATTTCAAGCCTTTCAGCCCACCTACCTAAAAATGTGAGAATGGGGTAATCCTGTTCTCTAAGGTATCCAGGGGCCATGACAAAATTGAGGAAAAGGAAACCGGTAAGGAAAGGAAAAGAGGCTGTGTTCTTCAGGGATAGCTTTTTAAAGTACTGCAAAGCAAGTGTTAGAAGAGACAGGTGCATGGATATTTCACAAAATAAAAGTGCATCTAATGTGATCCAATGCAAGGGCATGTACAGGAAGAGGAGGCCATTTGGAAGGACAATCACTTGCCAGCATTAGACCTCAAAGAGAGAAAAGACATCCTTATACCTACAGAAATTCATATGCAATCTTTAAATGGAAAAAGATGAAACGAGTATATTTTGTACTGCTGCCCTCTTCTGCAGACAAACCCTTTAGATTTCCACCACTTACACAAAACTGGCAGAATATAGAGGTAATAGGAACTATCCTCTCAGACCAAACCCCACCTAAATGACGCACTTAAAACTATTCCCTCCCTTAGTAACATATTGTCCCTTTTCAACACCTCTGCCCATCCCACGGGAGTCAGAAGAGTAAGGAGGACACAGCTACACAATGGGCTTCCCGGGTTGGTGCAGGAGGAGCCTCACCTCCCCACCCTTCCTGGCACTGCCTGCCCTGCTGAATGAAGAGCTGGAAGGCATTGCTATGGAGCTCTGCTAACGTCTTCTGACGGCACGCAAATGACAGGATGGCAAAATCCTGTTCATAAACAGTCTTCATGGGAAGGGAAATATAAAAATAAATTAATTGTGGCACAAACAGGTACAAGAGCATCAACTGGTGCTGTTGAAGTTTTGGATTTGTGCTTGTCGTTAGCTTAAATCAGTTTATGTTGATAAAGCTTTTAATTTCTATTCACAGAACAGAACAAGACCTAGGTAATTCTGATTTTGGCTGCTGGCAGAAAAAAAAATTACATAATTCCATGTTTGTTCTTAAATAATCAACCAACAGATTCATACAGAACTCTAACCTCTGTGGAACTCCAGACCAGATAGCAAAAATGTGCCCTAAAACACCCCTATCCATCTCACATTAAACCAAGAAAAATACCAGAAGAGGGAGAAGTCATTGGATTTTGTCTTCTGCTATGAAAAAGTGAAGTTCCTGCCATGACTTTCTGTACTTTATTGCTTCACTTCAAGGATATTCACCCAAACAGTCACCATTCGAGCCATCAAACCAGAATTTAGTGAGTACTTAATTTAGGGAACGTACAGTGGCAACCATTGAAAGAAATAGCTGGGCCCTCATTTTATTTGTTTTCCTACTCTTTCCTAAAACTCAGTTGGTACAACCCTTGGCTCAAAAGTCAGCTTAGCTCCATCAATGCTACAAGTCTGACTCTGTCCTTCCTTTAAACCGGTAATTGAACATGGAGAAAAAAATTGCTAAAGAGCTGGAAGGTGATGTGTCACAAATTCAACACAGCAATGAGACACGGCTGCCCAGCTCTTGGACACAGCCAAGAGGCAGCTCTGGAGGCTGGGATAGTGTGTAAGCCTGTAGCCTTCAGCACAAGGCCAGTCTTGTAAACAATGTGCTTTGATTCAGCACTTTGGAGACAATCTTTGGTTTGTATAGAGAGAAAGAACTAAAGTCCACATCCTTGGGGGGAAAAAAAAGGAAGAAAAACTGTTCGCCATACCCTCAAAATAACTGTAACAATTCAGCTCTGCAGCAGACGGTTACCATAATCCACCCAATCTCAGGCTTTTACCCGTGGGGAAGGAAGGATACTTCCCCTCTCAGCGGATGCCTTTGATGCTCCTCTCTGTGGGTACTGACTCTGTTGCAACAAACTGGCCTAAGTTAAATATACTTGAATTTGGAATCAGTTTGTTCTGTGATTTATAGTTTTGCAATGCAGGTGCATAAAACACATCCTGGTAAACAAAGACAAAATATAGAGTCAGCTCTTCTGTCAAAACAGACTCAGTCAGAAACACAGAGGAAAAGGTATCTTTGCTAAAGACTCCAGGGCAAAAGTCTTGTGCCACCTCAGCAATCACTCTCTACACAAGCAGCTCACCGCTTCAGTTATTTGGCAGTTCAGGAATACCTCGGGGCAGAACGACAAGGAACGATCGCAGTTGCACTCACTCACTGTGCCCCCCCGCCCCAGCTTCCCTTTGGAGAGGCTGGTACCAGCTGCAGCGGGCAGACACAAGGAAAGCAGGTCCTGAGCACACAGAAGGCTTTACTTCAGCCTTTTTTTCTATACTATTTCTATAAGGTCACAATAAATCTTTTTATGCAAATCAATGTAAAACATGATGCTGAGTGCTGAAAGGTTCTGCTATCAGATGCTGCTTCAGTGCCTGAACTGTAAACCAAAATGTTGATTGCCCTGAAAAAGTCTATCTCTCTACAAACGAAAACTCTTATTCAGAATAGATTTTCTCCATTTCCAGCACAAATCTTATAACCTCTCAAGGCTTAATTACCTCTTCACCATGTGCTGATTACAGAAGTACTATTCCTTGCAGAGCAAAGCTTAAGAACATGATGTACCCCTGCAGCGTGGGCAGGGAGTATCAATCCTCAAATGAAGCTCTCAGATGTTAGGGCACCCAACTCCTCCCTTGCTAGGAGGTGAATTTCAAAACTGAGAGAGCATAATCTGGGCAAGTCTGAAAATTCGACCCTTTCCCAGTTGTTTGTAGGGATGGCAGTGAGCACAAGCTCCAGAGTAAGGCAAAGGCAGCATTTGTGCAGGCCAGCAGGCTGAAGGCAGTAGTCCATCCTTGCTTTGCCATTCTGAAAGCATGACTGGGAAGCCTGGAGCTGTGCTCTACCTCCCCCTTTTCCTCTTGCTCTTCTTTTTCTCCAGGACTGGCAAGCCCCAGGATCTTTCTTCTTGTGGCAGCAAAATTCAACTGTGCCACAGAGCTGAGAGGCTTTGTATTGCTCTGAGTGCTGACCCCTCTGCACCCCATTTAAGTTACATCCTCCCTGTAAAGCAGCTTACACGCACCAAGTACAGCACCCCACATCAAGAAAGGCTCAAAGCCTCCTGCAATGCTTAGTCACATAAAAATGAATCAATTAACTTGTCATTTCAGTGCAGCCACTTCAGCAGGCGAAAAGCTTTATCACATTGTGTAGGTTTAAAAAAAATCTGCTAAGAATGATTAGAAAGATGGAAGAGAACCACAGAAAGCAGAATGCAGCAAGAAACCAGATTTATAACTGCTGTGAACTAGCCAAACACACCAGGCCCCTTCAATGCATGCAGAGGGAGAGGACTACAGTGCTATGATTCATCTGAGCAACTGGCAGGTTTGTAAACTTCCTCTGAGCTACTCCAATAATCCTGGGTAGGGACAGAAAATAAATATTTTGGGATATAGAAGAGTCCACAAAGGTAAATGTCCTTCATTATCTAGCAAGCACAAAGAGGAAAGGAGGCCGAGAGAATTTTAGCTCACAAAGCATGAATTGGAATAGTTCTAAAGTAACCCCAAAGAGCATTACTGAATGTAATAATTTGAAGTGGGAGATCTGTAAAAACCAAATGTGGACAGTCTTGTACTTGAACACTTATGAGCACTGAAAAATCAGAATAGCTATTGCAAAACCCCATTCTCTAAAGTATTGCTGTACACATTCAGAAAATGCTTGCATAAAGAAAATTAAAGTTAGAGGAAAAGGTACAGAAAAGTCATTTCAGAAAAGCTTAAAATGCTTTCCTATAATTTTACCCATCTTTATTTTTGGCACATACTTTTTACCAATTTCCTACGATAAAAATTGAAAAGCAGGATTAGTAAATTGCCCCTTTATTAGTCATTACTTCTTCCTCAACAACACAAGTAGAGCTCACTTGGAATATCCTACGGTGCTTCCTGAAGCAACTACATGGTCTTCCAGGGATTTTGTTTTCATGATGGAAAGAACCTCAATGGCAATGTGCTCAGTAGTTCTGGCGACACAAATGGTAATCCAGCACACTAGAAACCAATCTCTTTCAATTACTTTGTGTACTGTTATGACCTGTATCACAGCATTCAGACAATGAGGGGGATGCTTTCATGCAGTCCTGTTTATTCACATTCTTCTATTCTACTGTCAAGCACTGGAGTCCATGGAACAAATAATACTGTGTTTTCATTGAGGATCAGAGAAACCAAAGCATGACCGAAGTCACTTTCCAGTTTTCAACTGCTCAGTAAATCCAAATATACAATATCTACAGCAGAATTAATTTCTTGCTAAAGTGGGTACCATTCAGTGTAGTGTTCATCTGCCAGATCCAGGACATTAACTTCAAAACCAATTTTTCTCACTCTCATTTCATTATGTTTTCTTATACACCAGGTATGTGCTTTTCATGGCCAGATGGAAGCTGTGTACTATTATTAACAAAGATATGACTAACACAAAACCAGAACACATGTAATATATGAAGTGCACCACCAGAGCAATTTGCTTCCACTGCATTTTGCTGTAAGCAGCAGCATCTCAAAGACTTTTCTACGCTGTTGCTGACAAAGGGTACCTTTTAACTCAAATATGCGCCTTCTGGGGCTTGTTCTGAAAAAATAAAGATCAATTACGTATTTAAGAACAATTATTTATTATAAATTATATAAATTTTATTCTGAGGAAAGGTAGTTAATGAAACGAGATCTATTTTTTACATTTGCCTACGTCAATTAAAAAAGCAAGGGATGTTATTCCTCAAATTTGTAAATAAATGCAGAAGAGACTACAAGGATTATGCCGTAGCAAGTGTCATACCTCGTTACTAAGGCTCCAGCAGGGTCTTCTGCAAGCACAGTATTTGAAATTTCTGTCTTACTACAAATACCAAACTGCAGTCCAGTGCATCCCCAAACAATGCTTTTAACACTCTTTACCCCTAACCCACATCATCAAGAACATTTTTTGTCTTCAAAAAATAATATGGGACACAGCCCATATTCAAAACATGCTGCAAAAAAACATTACTTGTTGGCTTTTTTGCTTTTAAAAATAAGTCTGTGGAACAGCTGCCTTCTGTGACCCCTGAAGTAACATTCATAATTTGTTATTAGGCAAAAAAACGTTATCCACTTCAGGCTAGATTAAACATAAGCATGTATTTTAGAGATCATCAATACCATTGTTGGTAAGGCAACAAGTGCAGAAATACCAGCTTTAAAATAGGATGGATTTACTGATGTGCTACAAATTTAATAATAATACTAATAGTCCTGTCTTTATCCACAGAAGGGATAAAAGAATGTCAAGAGTGCACAATGAGAGACACGATGTCATTTGTCCAGGGGCTCTAATGCCAAAAGGTCACTATGGGCTGATGCAGCAATCAAAGCCGAGGAGGCTGCTCTGAAGGTAAGGCTTCCATGAAAGTGCTCTAAAGTGACACTTTGATACTGCTGCAACACGAGGAGCAGATATTTAACCTTTAGCATGAAGGACTGACAATTCCTTTCACCCAGCTTTAACTGAAATGCATTCCAGGTTATAAGATGGCACTTCATCACCAGTGCAGTCTTTATCTTTTAGCACATATTTAAACAGCTCCACGCAGATCTTAAGTTCACATATACTGGATGGATTTCTTGACACCTTGACATTGCTAATTCATTAGGGGAAAATTTAACAACCACCCCCCTGCAACAATGCAGGTTAGCAAAGTTTAACCCAGTTAGATGATGAACTCATTAGCAGGGAACAAGCTTTCAACTTTTCTCCCAGCTCAAACTGTCCTCACTTCAATCTTCACCCAGAAAATGCAAGACACAAAATTCGAAGAAGCAAGCTCTGACAGACATTAACACCATCGTGAGAGATTGTGGAGGCTTCACCTCACCTGTCAGGGCAATCTCAGGCTGCCAGAAAAGCCTCTGTGAACCTTCCTGCATCACTTGGCTGTGGGTACCTGACCAGGCATAGTCACCCCCTCACCCACAGGAGCTCCCCTTCACCACCCCTCTGCCCGTCCACCTTCCCAGGCCCTACAGCATTTCCCTTCGCAACAACAGGATGGAAAATTTAGTGTGTCTTTATGATTAATTTATGCAATAGAATAGTGTCCCACTTCAGGTCTCAGAAGCCAGGCAATGAAGTACTTGCAAAGCATCAGTTTATCAAAACACAAAAGTCGAGTAGGGGGAATATATTTTTAGATTAAAGGTTTTGTCCCAGTTACAAAAGCATAATGAAGCATAAAATCAGCACATTTCACCAAGCACCTGATCTCGTCCCCAAGTCAAATGAATCCAAAAATTTAGAATAGCTTCTTCTCAAAAGATCATGGATTAGATGGGATAGCTACTTTTCACCTGTTAATTTTATTTCCAGGTCCTTCTTAATATCTAAAGACGTTAAAAAATAACGGCAAAAAAATGGGAAAAGAAAAAAAATCAGAAGAGCACTCAGGTACTGAGTAAAGGAATTAGAAATAAATTATTACAATTTTTTTTTTCCTAGAGGCAAGTTGCCATGGATCAGCTGAACAGGAGAGACAGCCTGGTTTTCTCTTTTTGGTTTGTTGGTTGGTTGGTTTTTTTAAGGAAAAAAGCAATGCACTGATAATATGGCCATGAAGAAATTCCTAGGAATGTGTCTCAGCTTAAAAGGACGTGATGATGTCTGCTTCTGTTCAGAGGCAATTTGACACGATGGAGGCATGATCTTCCCCAGGCTTCTCAATGAGAGCCTTCTCAGATCCCAATAATCCTTTAAATACTATTGTTATTATTTGCCTGTTCTTCAAGCCTCTTAAAATCAATCTCCCATAGAAAGTCCCCTGAGCACCACAGTCAATCCTACCCAGTCCATTATTTATTTAGACTTTTCAGCGCACATGGAAGAAAGACGAGAATGTGAGAATAACTGCATTTCCTGAACGGACAGCAGGTGACAGTAAACAGGGATCAGCCATCAGAAAAACTGGTGCCAGAAAACCCCGCCACAAGTGGCAATGTCTCTCTGTGCTGCCACCTCGGTGGCGCTTTGAAGTCCAAACTCTGCACCCCGCTCACTTTAGCAGCAAAAGCAGGAAAGCTGTGCTGATTCAGACACACATGTCTTTTAAGCGATCAGATTTCAGAATTGGTACTTTAGTGCACAGATCCAATGAAGAACACACCTAGATGGAACAGCAAACCTAAATGTCTTTACATCTCTGCAGTTTTTGGCACACACAGCAGTTGTCCACTCGCAAACCCAATGCCCCGTTCCTGGCTTGGGTGACTACAGCTCTAACTTCAATTGAAAATCCTTCCCCCCAGAGTGTAATACCAAAATGAGTATTACAATGAACACTGACACAAATACAGGATAGAAGTCCAAAAGAAAGCATCATCATGTCAATTGAAATTAAGATACCCAAGCCATCTGATGCCAAACTGAATTAAGCTATTGATTGTGGAAGTTGCCTGAATCTGGCCAACCAGGAGAGAAAATACCGATGGACCAAATGTTTAGCAGAGATTTTTTTTTTACAGAATGTCAGGAAGAAAATCGTTATTTACATTATTAGCTTCTTCAGATGGTTTTAAGGAAAGTGTATTTGTATTTGTACAATAATTTAGTACTTACTGTCAAAACTGATAGGGATAAATAGGCACTCTGGAACATGGCAGACATGGTGCTCTCTCAGGCAGTACTGGATCTTTGTTCAGTGCTCTTTGACTTCTAGGTTTCCCCAGAGACATATATATGGTTTAGAAATACCTACATATGGGCAGGAGATCCTCACTGGCTTAGACCTGGGTCACAATACTCTATGATACTAGGAAAAAATAGGTGCTTAAGGAGGAACAAAAGAAACTTGACAAGTATGGATGCTATTGTGCATAAATACACCCTGGCCTCTCGTGAATGGCTATTTCATGAGATACAAGGTTGTATTAAGACCCACCAATGTTCTGCAGTTGTGATTCTTTCAACTTGTCAGCACTAGAGAGTACTAAAGAGCAGCAAATTCTGAAAGTTTTGTACTTCTCTATTTCCACTCCAGTTAGAAGGAAGCATGCAAGAGAATGATACACCGTATAGGATTTATGGCAAAAGTTGCCTGAACTCATCAGTGCTTCAGGTGTGGTCTAGTGAGGTTTGATTTCATCTGACACAGAAAATTAAGGTCCAGTTCAGCTTTTTTCTAAGGAGTTCCCCTTGTCCTGTCTCACAGCTCTATTGTTTTTGGGTTTTTTGTCTTTCACACCAGCTGCAGAAATGCAATGCTTCTATGTGTCAGTGCCAAAAATGCCCAAGAGTTATATCCAGAAAAATGGTCTAGCAGGTGCCCTTGCATAGAAGTAGAGCAATCCAGGAGCTGGTTAAATCATCCCCTAAGCTATCCTATATTCCTGACTGTGACTTGTAAGTACCAATGACAGTTAATGATCTGAAATATTAATTCCTCATCTTATGTCACACATTCATATCCGGGATTTATCACCCCCTTAAAGGGATGATCACCTCGAACAATAATTTGCCCTTTCAGCATCTGACAAAAATATTTTAAATTAATATCCCATAGATCTGATGAAAATATGGACAGTACTTGTCTTAAACATTTCTCCTCAGTGAAACAACATTTGGAAATACAAATGGGATTCATCACTCAGTACTTTCCTTTAAATAATTTTAAGAAAGTCTAATTTCTATCTTAGATTATAAATTTTCTTGTAATAACAGCAGATGCAGACTCAGGAAAATAATTTTCCAATCACATGTGAATGTAACACTTTCAGTTTCAGCTTCAGTAGTTGAAAATGGAGAATTTTGCATACCCCAAAAGATCTCTAAGGATCCCACACTTTATAAGACACTTTGAAAGAGGAGAACAACAGTCCCTCTTCATTAAGATCAGTACACACTTGAACTACAGGCTGCTGTTTCAGTGACACATTAAAAATGTGACTGGAGCAAGGATCAGCCATCTAAAAACTCGTTATTTCAGTTGCTGTATTTGATTTTTTTAATCCTGTTTTTGAAGCTTGTGAAAAACACAGAAGTCAAGCAGACTCAGAATAGAGATTTTTGACAAGTAGGCCATGAGAAAGCAGGAAAACATCATGTTCTTAGAATGATAGCTAGATATTAAGGATTTGGTATATTATTTTAAAATTCAGTTGCATAAAGCAGTGCTTGTGCTAACGCTGTCTTCAGCACAGCTTCTCTCTTTGTGTACCAGAACAGGCACCCAGGAGGGTGGGAAGCAGTAATTATAGACTACAGAAATCTCATGCTGCCTCGACGACCTTTCCCTTTCTCCCTCAAACACACTTCAGTCAACCATCTTTGGCAACATCTTAAACATTTGGTACAAGAACGGCTGTATGTGCTCTAACATTAGAAGTCTAGGAATGAATATTCTCAATTACAAATACTGTGAGGTGCTGTCAATCAGAAACAGTCAAAATATATTGAGCCATGAGATGAAAAGTTTAAAAATTTATGTCTGCTGAACACTTCTTTGAGTTCCGGTTGCAAGCTGTCATTATCTGCTCACAGGAATGATGAAGAACTTGGGCTTTTTATGGAAAATTAAGAAATATCATTTCTCTCTCAAACAGGTAATTTATCTCATAGCTTTCCCTCCTTTCCCTAGGTGGAAAGGTATAAACCACGGAAAGAAGAAAAACTAGGCAATTTTTCCTTTGATGAAAATTTTCATTACAAATTTTCTGTAAAAATAAATTTAAAATACTGCAAAAAACATTGAAATTGGTTTTGCAATGGAGATGTCAGCTGGCTGCCTAAAAGACAAGTTTGCTTTTGTCTTTATTTTAAGTACACCACCATTTTAATTGACAGACCTAATTAACAGAAGGAGCTGCTGGGCACAATGTGAATTGTGTTCCAGCTGAGAGAAACGGAGCAGTTTGCCTCCTGGTTATGCCTGAGCCCCACTGCAGAACCTGCCAGCACAGCCTCTGACCAGTTTGTAGCTGCTCAGCCAGTAGCAGAATGTGCAAAGCTGGGAGTTGGACACAATTTATTAGCACTGTAAACACAACAAAAATCCAATTCAGGCCAATAAACGGAGAGACTAGGGGTTAAAAGGGCAACACAGCCTTCTAGGGTCTTTGCTTGCACTTTCTCTGCTTAGTACTCTTGGATTTTTAAAAAGCACTAATAATCATATTCTTGTTTTCACACAGGATAGTGTGTTGGTGCGGAGGAAATAACTTCTCATGCCATCCACGCTGGTCACTTAAATTCTTTCAGGTGTTTTTTCCAGAGTTATTATTCATCATTTAAAAAGTGCTGAGGAATAGAATCCTCCCGTGTTCCTACCCAAGCGACTAGCAGCTCAGGACATGCCTGCAGGACGGTAGCATCTTCTTGGGGGACAACTCAAATCAGCATTCTTTCCAAGCAGCTTTGTGTTTCCACCAGTTTGCTGGGGAAGAAGGTATTAAACTTGATGTGTATAAACTACCAAGCATAGCAATCTTTAATGGGAAGGCAGATGAAGTCCCAAGTAATCTCCACCCTTGAATCCCTGAATGTATAGCCACAGCTGTGGCTGTAAATAAAAGCTGAAAACTGCACACAACAGTGAGAGGGTCTGCAGCTGTAAAGGGGCTGCTTCCCTGTGGAATGCAAGGGATTCATTACTGCAGTTCCTGTGAAACAAGCTGCATTCTCAGCTTTTTTGCAATGAGACTGAAATCAAGTCCCTGCATCAATATGCTGCACAGCATCAGTTAGACCATCTCTTTTCTTGAAACACAATATACACTGTGTGATACTCAGCAGCAGCCCTCATAGCTAGGAAAATCAAGTGAAGAAAAAATCAGGTGGATTCACCAGTGATGGGCAATAGGCAAGAGAAACTTTCCCATTTTACCTCTATAGTGAGAAGAGACTCTCACAATTAAATATTCTGATTTCAGCCATTAGCAGTAAAACCCCAGGCATTATTCCAGGGTATATGTGCTGGGGCAAAGGTAAGAACATGAAATACATTTCCAGTTTATTGCCACTGCATTTTGTACTCTTGACAGTTTTACAGCAGCAAACCACTCTTACACAGAGAAATACTATATGCAAACTCAACAGTTACGAGCTGATACAACCCACACCAAAGAATTACAAAAGGAAAGCTGTTTTGCTTGGAAAAGGATAGCCTTCTTTAACTATAACCTCTTCTGGAACAGGATAGCCTGGCAAACCGAAGGAAACACACCCAAACAGCCACTGCAAACATAGGACCATAGTTAGCTACTTCCTAGTCAAAGACTTAGACTCTCTTAAAGAAGCAAAATCAATAGGATCTGTCTCTCTGATACAGAGGATTCTAGAAATGTAGATTAACTGAACACAGTGTGGACAGAAATGCTTGCAATGCATTTTTAGAACTTTAGTTGATCAATAAACGTCTAAAGAACAGAGAGGAGCCACCACGGCTCTACCAGAGCCAGACTTCACCCGCCAAGAATACATTTGCTAGTATCTTACGGACTTTACTCTTATGAATAATGCTCAGGAAAATAACTGCCATTTCTGGTTTCATTAAGAAAAAGGGGTAAAAATTCTTCTGGAGAATTCCCGAGTTGCTCCCTAAACAGCAACCTGAAGCCAAAGCGCAGTCTGAAGCTCTGCAGGCAGCAGAGCACATGTGGTTCAGCTGACCCCAGCTATGCTTCAAATTTAAGGAAAAACACTGGTACGTTTTTTGACAAGCTTGTAAGATTGTGATTATTTTCAGTACTAAATTGCATTGAAGAAGGTACAATAATTTACCATTCTGGAAAATATTAAGTAGTACTTCAATAACAAGATGCATGAATTTTGCTCCTTTTTAACAGGCCCGGCTGCAAACTCATACCTTTAATTAAAACATGGAGAACAGCAAGTTTTGCTGTTTGTTCAAATGGTGTTTCAGCAGCTGAGAACTGTATCCGTCATCCTCAGAAATAAGACACTATTAACGAGAGGTAGATATTACTGAGGCTTTATAGATTTTTTTTTTAATATTTTCAGAAATAAAGGTTGAATTCTTATCAAATAAAGGGAAAAGCCAATCTAACTGATGAATTTGCCTTCACCATTGATAGCAACAAACCTTCATGAGTAATCTGCACTGAACGCCACCCATGGGGATTCACTTGGAGGGGAAGGTATAATGTCAATGCCAGTCTAAAGCAAAAATCTCATTTCAAATTGCATTTTGATTTGCAGCATTTCCCAGTTGATTCCTTTCTAGATAGATCTTAAACATTTCAGATGCTAATTGAACACGATAGGTCCAAACTTATTGCCCATGTAGTGAAGTTGTTTGTTCTAATTAAAAAAAAGCAAATGCCAATGCTTTCCTTGTAAGCGAAGTTTTGAAACGCTCTTAGCTTCATCTCTCAAAGATGACAACACAAAGGGGCTAGGTATTTTGTTCAAGGACACAACTGTGGGCAGACTCTTCTCTGCTCCAACAAAAGACCTACCTAACCCCTACACCAGACAGGAAATAAAGGCAGGAATGTAATTTATTTTACATACGTTCCTATACATATGTCTCCTTTGAGGTTTCTTCTGGCTGTGTTAGGGACTGCACTCAGGCAGCTGAGTTTTCACTTCTTTTGAGAAGGAAGATTAAAAAGAAACTGGATTTTTATTTTTTTTTCAGAATGAGGAAAGGGACACAAGCATGTCTTGAATAAAAATACATTTTAGAGAAACCTGTGCATCTGAAGCTTTATCTTTGTCTCCTTCCACTTTCTCCTTCCAGTTCAATTCAATAACATTATGTATTAAACACAACGGTCTCAAAGACCAAGGTATTCCCAATCCATCCCAATAGGCTAACACTAAGTAAAGCTGAGCAAAAGACTTAAGACTTTGAGATACAGTAAACTGAGACTGAACTGTGACAGGAGACTACTTGATATTTTGATTCTGTGCAGACCAGATGCCACATGTGTAGTGTTACTCATTAAGTATTGCCTGATTGCTGGTATTTTCTGCTCCTACTTAACATGAGAGTCAAACGATACACATAATGAATTAAAGGGGACAAAATCTTATGTCTTCAATTAAGTAAAAATTATTTGAGAAGTGGAGTTAGAAATACATACAAACATTTTCCAGGAATAACACAGGCACTATTAATTTTGACTCACAGCAGCAGTATCAACCAGGCAATCTTTTCAAGTCCTTCCCAGGTCTATAGTCTATGACTCTATAATTACCAAGTAGTTAATCTTCAAAACGCTGTGCAGGAGCAGCAAGCTTTATGGTATGTAAGAAAAATTGGTTGTTGCATGCTACCAATGATGAAGATGAAAAAATAAAAAAGATAAAAGAATAGGAATAGCTTAGACAAGAAATAAAGATGAAAACAGACAAAATAGCTGCAATAAGGTAAGCAGAACACACATATACAGAAGAGGAAAACAGAAGGAGAAGACGTTTGAGGAAGGAGAGACTCTTTTATCATCCTGAAAAGAGCAGCGACAACGTGGGCTCCAGGGGGCAAAATGTATTAAAAATCATGGGATCAAGCAAAGTAGGGAAAGTGAAAGCTTGACCAAGTCTAGACAAGGACAAAAGGGAAAATTTTACATGGAAGAAAGAAACTGGTCAAGTACTTCACAAGGGAGAAACAAAGAAGATAGAGAGCAGTTATATGAAAAATGAGGAATCAGTTACGTATACCGAGGAACAGAACAGAAAATTTTGTAGAATTGAAAAATGATGTTTTGAAGAATATGAGTCTGGAGAAAAAGAAGAGGCAAGCAATTGTAATACATGACCAAACACCCATTATTGCTTTTCTGTTGTCTTCCCTACAGAGAATGCAAGTTATTACAGTCCCACAGTTTACAGTCTCATCTCTTTCATTCGGAACACTTTTATCAGGTCCTTATCAAGTGTCACCCACGGGAACTGCCATCACATCCTCACCCAAGGTCTTAGCAAAAAGGAAAATCTGGGTGGGCTCAAGCCGAGAGTGGCAGGGGAGGGTGACAGCCTGATCAGTTTGGTCAGCTAAATGAAATCATCCTTCTGGGGAGAAACCACCCTGAGGCAAAAAGAAGGTACAATCATGCTGCCTGATCTGTCGCTGAGTTTACTGCCCACAGTCACCACATTGATTGGGTCTTTGCACAGTTCTTGTTCTACAGAAACTGAAGGCAGAAAATATATAAGCCAAACTGACACTACTCTACTGCTGGAATGTCCAAACCTGCCACACAAGCAAACACAAAGTGACACTTCCACTGTGAGAAACTTCAGCAGCCCATGGCATGCTGTTTAATCCTCCTGTAGGTGCCATCAGACAAAACACCGAGGAGCACAGCTGTATGTAGCAGTTACTTATATTGATCTAGAAAATGCTGCACATGGCAGCTTATTTGCACCATCTGCTACAGAAATGTCAGTCACGGGGAGCACAGTAGACACCTGGGGTGTCCACACTGAGAAATCACTTCGAAGAGGAAGGAAACTCCAAAGGGGAAAAAAAGAGTTATCTATAAAAAATGAATAGCTTATACTGTCAAAAGGACTAAAGCTTCTGAGGAAAAGCAGCAGCTGGCACAAAAGCAGCCAGCCTGAGTTTTAGTAAATGTCCTGAACTCCCCTGCAGTCAGGTAGGCCCCCCTTTTCCTCCTTATGTGTCTGACAGGTGTCCTGATTTTAAAGCAAACAGCAGCTTTTCAGGGCTTTCAGTAGCACAAATGGTTGGTGAAAAGTACAAGGAATACACATCCCCTAAATAAACTATCAACTCCACTGAACAAGCCCCAGCTAATGGCCGAAATTAAGGCTAGCTGCTTCTTTAAAAATTCACAGCAGGAGCAGTAGCATTCAGCTGACTATCTACAATGAAGAATTCAGCTGTCACCCAGGAGATAGAACTTGCAGAGGCTTGATCAGAGCAGGAGCTCTGCCCCCAGTTTGGAAGACTTTGGGCGAGGTTCATCTCCTGTTGTGTTACATGTCTATCACTGGATGGGACAAACCACCCTTGAGAAAAGCCAGCTGAGAATGCCTTGATAAATGATGCCAGAGGGACTCGAGGCAGCAGAGAAGGAAAGGGAAGGAAGGATATGTTTCAAATATTGGGACCTCCACTCTAAGGAAAGATTTGGGGACTTCAGGGTTTTTTTTGAGTAAGAAATACATTGCAATCCCCTACCTGTTTGGGAGAAGGAAAGTAAAAATTAAAAGGACAAGCAGTTCCCTAAAAAGCACTAAAAGTAACAGCTTCAATTACTTTCAGAAGCAATGTGTCTGTGTTCACCATAAGTAACAGCAGGCAAGAAGTGCCTTGAAACAGCCACTAGAGTGGATGTACTCAGATCCACTACAGTAATTTAGTCCTCACTTCAAAACAGAACAAACCTAAACAAACTACATTGATAAATTATTATAATCCAGTATTACTAACATAAATATACATGCTATTATCAAGCTTATATATTTAGAAAAGATTACTAGAGCTAGCACATTCCTGTCCTCCAGGTGAATTGTAATGCAAATAGTGAGGAACTCTCATGCCTTTTGAGGATTAAGAACAAAAATTTAGTCTCTTTGTCCAACTAGGAAGAATCAGCTACTTCCAAGAGAGAAGAGGATGGATAGCACTCAAGTCTACATCTCAGATCTTGAGGAAGAAGGACAAGCCACAATATTTGCCACAATATTTACCAAGATTCCCAGAAGTGGGATTAGACAGTACATTTGAGACTATTTAATCTGTACAGATTTTATGAACATCAAAGTCAATCCTTTGGATGAGACAGTAAATGTACGGGGCCGTGCTAATTAGAGGAGCAAGTAAGATTTAATAGTAGACCTAAAAATGTACCAAAGGGATGGGAGGTTGAAAAGAAATAACTAGTAGTTGCACACTGGCCTGGTAAACAAGCTTTGTCAGAAATTCACCCTGTGAAAATACATTCCTATGAGAGAGAGCTCTGCAAGGATAGCAAGGAACTGGACAAAATATGTTCTGTATTCCCCCACCCAAATCGAGATCCACCTCTCTTTAAATTTGAGAAATACTAATTTTGCCCTTTGAATCTGTTTTATATAGGACATTAAAGCTTTCATGCACTTTTAAGTAATCATACAAATCACATAAAATCCTTTTCCTTTCTGATACCTGTACAGTGCAGTTGGCAAAAAACCCCAAAGAGCCATGCAGTACAGGGCATGCCTGACATCAGCCTGGTCAGTATCACAGTAAGTACAGATCAATATTTCTCAGTTTCTGCAAAGTCTACAGAATGCTTTAAAAGTAATGGGAAAAGCTTACCCAGTTTTCAAGCTGACCAAGGCATCTTCAACTCCTTTCTGATTATACTTTGTCATGTAAAGGTGCATATCAGGGTAGTTGTTTCTGATGTTTCTCTCTGTGCTTCCATTTGGGACTGTTCCAAATCGAAAAGGAGGTGAATAGTCATAGGGCCTTTGGAACTAGAGAGAGATGGGAAAAGTAAAGCATTTCAGGCATTCGAGTTGTGAGGAAGGGCATTTCAGGTTAAAAAAACAAGAAACCGTATGAATTGTCTCAAAATTCTTCTAGGAAAATGCTGTAAATTAATCCAGCTCTATTATACCAAAACCTGTGTCTTCACACTGCTGAACTTACAGAAACGTCTCCACCCAAAGTAAAACCAGCTCAGTTTTGACACTCTGCTGTGACTTACTCCCATGTGTTGCTGTATGGCAGGACTAGTGAAACTGGGGCAGAAAGAGAGTGGAATATGTTCCTCATCTGCCAACATCTCCCTAGAGAACCCAAACTACAAGCAGACACGCTGGTAAACAGCAATCAAAAGAAAAGAGAATTTTGTTGGTGGTCATTTCACACCTTCATCTCCGTTGAGACACTGTGGGTCCCCACACAAAGAAGGCAAAAGCATCATTTTTGCTACTTGAGTGGAGCCTAATGCGCTGCTCCTGGGGGGACAGGGTGAGGGCTGCCTTTCCTTCCACCACCATGATTCAAGGGGAATAAAAGTTCTTGCATCTTCCCCAGGTCCTCAGCAGCTACATTACTTGACATGAAAAGGGCTTCTTGACCTCTCACACCTATAACCCTTGTCCCTATTTATCTCTACAATTTAAAACTACAAACCATTTGCTTGACAGCCTATAGATTTTAGCCTCTCTATCACTATTGCATCAGCACACATGAACAAGGCAGGGAATATCTGCAAAGGAACAGCAAATGCTCAGACCACCCTCAGGTTTCACATTTGGAAATCATTCAAATAGTTGCATGTCAACTTTTGCTGATGGACATGAAACTTTTAAATGTGCCTTTTCAAAATCTCTCTTTAAATACCAAGTGATACTTCAGGATTAAGTTACAATGTTTCTTTAAGAAATAAATGAAAAAGGCCATTCAAATTAGAGGAACTATTGGCTAATGAGGAAATTCAATTGAACATTGATAAAACCAGTCACCCATGAATCCCATGGTAAAATGCACTCTGTTTTTACTATTCAAGTTACAAGAGCAAGCGATATATTCTGCACTGCAAGAGACAGCTCATATTTATATGGTTGCTGCTTCTTTAGGGCTAAATATGTAAATCATTACATATTTATAACATATAACCTCTTTTTAGAGTTTGGTCTCAGTGCATCACGAATTCCCAGGATCCAGTGCCAATTTGCAAAGAGAACATGAATAAGCTTATACAACAACTGGGAATATTTTTAATTCCATCAAACCTTGACTGTGAAATTATTGCTGCAGCAATATTTTCATGTTACAGTACTACAATTAAATGCTTCATTTTAATTAAGCGTATTTTGACAAAGCATAAAGCAATGAACTCTATTTTTCTCTATTTGTTTAGCTAACAGATGTCTTTTCTCATTTTCCCTTTTCATGGCCTGTTTAAATTATTACTTTGCCACTACTTTACACATAGTAATTGACCTATGCACTAAAATTACACTGTACACTGGTCATGATTCTTAGTCTATATTTTCTATCTCCTTTTTGTGTTCATTATGAAACACTCAGACAAACCCAGCACTTAATTATTTATGTCTAGAGATTCTGCTGATACAGATGCTGTATCAGCAGAATGTATCATTACCCCAATTACCTGGGGGTGCTGGTCGACAGGAAGCTGAACATGAGCCAGCAGTGTGCCCAGGTGGCCAAGAAGGCCAATGGCATCCTGGCTTGCATAAAGAATAGTGTGACCAGCAGAAGTAGGGAGGTGATTGTCCCCCTGTGCTCAGCACTGGTGAGGCCACACCTTGAGTATTGTGTCCAGTTCTGGGCACCTCAGCACAAGAGAGATATCGAGGTGCTGGAGCGAGTGCAGAGGAGGGCAACAAAACTGGTGAGAGGCCTAGAGAACAAGGCTTATGAGGATCGATTGAGGGAGTTGGGGTTGTTTAGTCTGAGGAAGAGGAGGCTGAGGGGAGACCTCATCACTCCCTACAACTGCTTGAAAGGGCACTGTAGAGATATTGGTGCTGGTCTCTTCTCACAGGCAATGAGCGACAGGACAAGAGGGAATGGCTGCAAGCTGCAGCAGGGTAGGGTTAGGCTAGACATTAGGAAAAAATTTTTCACGGAGAGAGTGGTCAGCCAGTGGAATCAGCTGCCCAGGGAGGTGGTGGAGTCACCCTCCCTGACTGTGTTTAAGAGCAGATTAGATGTGGTGCTGAGGGATCTGGTGTAGGGGAGAACTTGTAGAGTAGGGCTGATGGTTGGACTTGATGATCCCAGGGGTCTCTTCCAACCTAAATGATTCTATGATTCTATGATGCGGCTTGCTATTGACTGTACTTAAATCTACAGGTCCCTGAAGTGGTGAGGTGACTTCCAATACCTTCTAATGTCTGTATCAAAGTTTCCAATCAACAGAACTGAAAAAAAAAAACCAAACATAAAGAAGCAATGCCAATTTCAAGACAGACCTGTAAAAATCACTGCTGCTCCTACAGCTGCTGTTTTTTGGAAATTCAGCTGTGGTGAGTATTCTGCAAGTTCAATTCCTAATCCTGGGGTACAGCAGGGGAATTGAGGGGACAGGAAGGTTATGGGTAGAGTGTCCTGGTGACTTACAAATGGGGTTTGATTCTGATTACTCTCACTTTTCAAGAACATTCATATGAGTTTAAGTTTTGGGGAGGAGTTTCCTCCCATAGGAATGACTGAAGAAACTGAGGTATCTTTCCCAAACTGAACATTCATGGAACACAAAAATATTTTTGCAGGAGAGCAAAGATTAATACAAAATTACTACCTCATTCAAAGATAGTGGGGATGACAAGCAATTCAAGTGATGAAATAATTAATACAGGAATTCAAATACAGAAAATGTGGAGAGATAAATGGTTCCAAACACCATGCATTGACTAGAATTTCTTGGCACAAGACACCTAGGCAACAAGTGCAAGAGTCATAAGGAGATCATTTTTTGAAAGTGATTGTCTGCTGCTACTGCCTGCTCACAGACTACTTGTAAAAAAGAAAGAGTTTAAAGTCTTTTTACTAATGGTGCACTCATATTTAAAGCATATAAATTTCCTGTCAATAATTGTAAACTTGTACTCTGTGAACTGACATGCCTTGGAGAAGTGTAAAGGCTCTGAGACTGCAGCAAAGATCTGTGGCAGGCATGAGACAAGGAAGAAAAAAGTATTAAGTCTCTACGTGCACTCATTTTCCCTGAAGCCCCGTGATGGGAAATAAAATATATCATGTTTGCTAGGAAGCAATTTTCTTCCTAGAAATTTTCTGAAATGTTAATTTTTTTAATCACTAATAAAATCCCTAAATTGAATGAACAAGCCCCCTGCTTGAATCATAACTGTGGAGAGATCTACTATTATTCAGAAGCCTCATCAATTTGTTCTTGTTTTCCCCATGCTCTGCCAGCTGCTAGAGCTGTGGCACAGGGTAACAAAACTCAAATCCTCCTGATGTGGGAATCCCAAAGAGGGTGGCTGAACTGAGGAAACAGTCCTATTACTCTTCTTACCTATATGCCTTAGTAAACCTGACAATTTCATTAGTCAGGAAAGAGATCTTTCAAAACCAATAAATATTGAGTTAATCTAAAGATTTGCGTGCTTGCCTGAAAAGGTGATATTCTGAGTATTTTAAGGAAGTGTAGAAAACATTACTAAAACAGTAGAAAATAGTAAATATTCTCCCTCTGCTAACACAGATTTTAACAGGAATTACGGCTGTTTCGGAGTGATAGAAAACCCCATAACTGAACTCTCTGCTTTCTTCCTTTTCTAGATGGAAAACACGGACAATCTGATTTCTGATCTTTGAAAAATATAGCTATTGTGTTCAGCAATTGCAAGACTATTATTATAATCACTAGTTTCCGAAGTGCAGTCAGTATCTTCTGAAAACTCTCAAAAAGCACTGTAAAGGTCTAATATTGAAGTGGAAAGATGGACTGGGGTAAGAAGGTCACCCTAACTGCCCCATCATCCCTGCTGCCTTTTGACCTGTCCACTTTGTTTTGACACAGACATATCTCTAAGTAACTACAGAACTTGTGCCAACTTATTGCACAAACATAGAAAGCCAACATTGCAAGAATACTGTGAATCTTGCAAAAACAAGGAACCTCTAAATGGCATAACTAAGGCTTCTTTTGAAGGTTGAAGAGAATCCCCTAGATCACATGCACATAGGGCATTTTTCAAAATGTGAGGGTGTGGAAGAATCACAAGAGATAAATGCTTTGCAGGACAATTCTGTCCACTGCTATCTATTCTCCCTCAGTAATCTTGGCTCTCTTTTGTTACATGAAAAAGTCATAAGTGGTACCAAAAGCAACAACTGCTACAAGTGGCAGCTGTGCTGGATACTTTTGGACTCTTATTCTGTACCT